>JAILXH010144596.1:1072-14545 GCA_023558415.1 Piaractus mesopotamicus
GGAAGGGCAGAGAGAGGGAAGTTGTCGGCCGTTTCTGTGTCACAGGGACAGTCCTGGAATCTTCCCTGCCCAGTGGAGCCTGAAGAATGGGGTCAAACTCAACCCTCCACCAGGTCTGACCTTCCACCATACAGTGAATGTGATGGATTCAGAGGGAATGAGTTAGAATATTCAGCTTTTTGGTTATTTTTTCACCGGAGCTTTCAGGTCCTTTAACCCTTAGATGTGTACAGTTATTATTATTGTTGTACATATTTGCCATAACAGTAATTTATAGGTATTTAAATCATTACATAAGGAACTACAGTTACGTAATGAATTAGATGTATATTCAATTTATTTTCTGTTTTAACAAGTCTTAATTCCATTTGTTTGAATATGCCAAAAAAGTAATGCATGATTTTTTAAATATAATAGTTGTATCTTCTACAAGAAAGCATGCACAATAATAACATAATCAATTTCAAATAATTATAATTATGTCCTCTTCTACTTACGAACACCAGTGTGGTATGGATTGAAAGTTTAAAATGCGTATTTTTGACAAAATATCCGAACTTCTTTCAATAATGCATTTCAGGGTGTGTATGCTGAAATGCCTCCTCTTACATTTTGTTTAATTATTTAGGTGGTTACAGTTAAAACATCTTTGAGTCAGAACCAATCAGTTGGGAACCCTCAGGGTCTTCTAGGCCCTCTGAAAAGGCTAAATGATTTCTGGGAACTGCAATTATCTGTAATTTTTAGTAAATTTTTATTTAATAGAATCATCGTGATCGCTGTATTTAAACTCTGCTAGTTTGTTTTTTGAAAATAAGTACACATCGTCAACAGAGAACACACTTCTGCACATTTTGATGCACAATTACTGTTTATTTGCTATTCAACATATTGGGGAAAATGTGGCCTTTGCAAAAGTTGTGGCACATTTTCTATGATATGGGTTTTTTGTCAATATGTTAAACACATTTGCAGAAAAATGACATATTTACATTTGTTTTCTGAAGAGGTTCTGTTCATGATGAAAGTCAACAAAACAGGTAATTTTACTAGGAATGTTTAAACTTTTTGAGACAATTGCATTGTAAAAATACTCCTATTCCATTACTAATTTTTGGTTCTAAAGCAAAAGCGTTAAAATCTTGAAACAGTCAATGGAAACTTGTCCAGTTGTGATTGTACAGTGAAGCTAGGTCTCAGGAGCTGGACTGAAGGCCTTACACATCAGATTAACTACCAGCATAATTAGGAAATCACAGAAGAATCAACCAGTCATGTTTTCCTATTTAGTGAGAAGAAAACTTCACTGTAGGCCTTCTGGAAGTCCTAGATCCCATGACACAGTCCGTTTCGGCCCGCAAAATTATTTTAATTTTCTATTCTTATTAGCCTGTTTCACCCTGAAATGCACTACAGTCCCCAGTATGCACTGCAACATAGTGTGCGGTCTGATCCCCTTCCCCCAACAACACACTATAGGCCAGCGGTTACACAAAAAGAAAAGATGCCTGACATCTGGTCCAAGCAAATAGACAGTTTTAAAAAAAAAACTACCTAAAACAATTTTTAATTTAGAATAAGTATTTAGCGTCTATTTTGCTATTTAGCGTCTATTTTAAGCTTTAAATGTCTGTTTGAACTATAATGCTCAAAGAATGTTCATGTACACCAGCATTAGCTTAATGCCTACATACTGTTCCGTATCCTATAGGGCTGCTAGATACAGGTGAACTCGGAACTCAAGGCCTAGCTCTAATTTCACAGTTCACCGCTGGAGCCAGTTTTATGTTTAATCATTAATAGAAAAGGGTATATAATTGAGTTAATCATGGAAAAAACACACATACCAACCAACACTGGCAAATCATTGTAAAGGTTCATGCAAAAACCTGGTTTGATCTGAATGTAGCATTTATAAAGACTCTGTGAGAGAGTGGAGGATGACTCATATTAAGATTGTTTAAAGCTTCAAACATTTGAATAGCAGATAATGGTTTTTATTTTGAGAGACTTCTGTAATCACTGCCTGTAACATCATGACGTATCTCTATTGTATGTGTGTGCAGGATACCAAGGACAGGACTTTGACTGGGCTGACTATCTGAAACAGTGTGAGGCAGAAGCAGCACCTCAGCACTGCTTTCCCTCTGTGAGTGTCATTCTGTTCCACACAGTCAGAACAATTCAGCTGTGAAATGACTCCCAGCATTCACGCTATAAGATATACAGTGAGAAGTAATTTTTGATAACGTGTATCAAATTATTTTGAATAAACCATTACAATTATATTGGTGCATCTCTTTGTAGCAGAATAATATAATAATTTCTTTTCCTTTTTTTAGGACCCGTCTGACCAGTGCTTTAAGGAGTCGATGATGCTGGAGGCTGTGAACCCTCTTTGTCCTGAAAACATTCATGTGGCAACAGTGACCAAGGTCAAGGGACAGCACATCTGGATTCGATTGGAAGGTGTGAGAAAATTAATTTTTTTATAATGTAGAATGCTTTTATCTCTAGTTTTGTAGCTTTTGACTGAACACCTCAAATTTTAGTGCATAAAGTCTTTATTTTTTTTTTATATATTTTTGAAAATGTTAAATTCAGCAAATAAACAGTAATAGTGCATTCAAATTTCTGGATGAAAATGTTGGAAAACACAAATATTGTTTGAACTGGATAAGTATTTTACTACAAACTAGTCAGCTAGAGTGCATTAAAGTTCTGGATACTATAATGTCCATGAGCGTTCTGGATACTATAATGGCACTGAAGTCATAGAGACACTCGTGCGTTTGCCAGTACTTGGTGAGCGGCTCTTTCATCTCTTCATACACTCATCGATTGGCCTTTTTTCCTTTCTGCTATCTCTCTCGGTGGCTGTTATCTGAGTCACTCATTCAGTTAAGTCACTGACCATCTCACACTACAGGACTTGTTACATTTTCAATCATAAGAATCAAGTGCTTGAAAATATCGGAAGGCTGGAGATTGACTCGTTTCCCCCCACACTGCCAGAACGGTTTCTGTTGATGATCCTGACCTGAAAATTCACATTCATTTGTGGAACTGTGTCAGAGGGAGTGAATCAGGGTTAAAATCAGGATAGAAACTATGCAGTGTACACCAAGCTTTATTCAGATATCACCAACTGTATTCAAAGTCATGTGATTACAAATTCTTAATGTTTTAGGTGATAATACATAGATAGTAATCCTTTAACTATACCCCCCTAGTTTCTCCTTGCGTTCGTATTGGAAGCTATAGCAAATCTAGACTAAATACAATACGTTCTAAAACCGTACAGGCTTGGATGGATATTATTGCTACCCTAGATTACTTATAAACTTAGTTATCAGCAGCTTTTTTTTTTTTTTTCCTTTTTTTTTCTTTTAAATAACTGTGTGCTTCTTCTACGATTGACTAAAAGTTGAATGAGGAAAGGTGAACTTCAGTGGAATTCTCCATTGAATCAAAAAATTTCAGGGGGATTCCCCCTAAATTCGTATTTCTATGATGTTGTTTCCAGGGCTGAAGCAGCCTGTTCCAGAGATCATTGTTCATATGGACTCCATGGATATCTTCCCTGTTAGTTGGTGTGAAACTAATGGCTACCCTCTGCAGTACCCCTGCAAGCCCAAAGGTCAGTGTCCATATATGTATGAATGTAGGTGTGTATGTTTATTTCTCTTCTACATAAACTTGTGGGTTAGAACACTGATGTGTACCCCATGTTCGCAGTTTAGAACTGGATATTGTCAGTATTTCCTCAGCACTTATTTTGGCAGTAAATCATTAACCAGCAAGCCTAAAGTAAAGTAAGTAAATATATTTAAAAGTAAAAAGCAAAATAGATAGTTCAGTTTCTGAAATCTGATTGACTGGAGCCACATTTGAAGCCGTTTTAAATACTTGATAGACACAAACTTATGAGCTCTCACATTAACCAAATTCTGTATTGATGCACCAAGATGTTCCAAAACGTTTGCTTTTATTGACTGTGTAACGCAGTCCTGATATTTGCATACATAAGAGGCCAGTTTTGAGTAAACACCTGTAATATGTTCATGATTATATGACCAAAATCTAAAATGTTGACGAAATGACCGGAATGTACAATAATGGGTTAAGTCGTGTATAATAAGGCACTAAAGTTATATTTACTACTTATTACTAGTCCAAATTAAAATGAATATAAATGATGAAATTTTGAAAGCCATTATCGTCCTCCACATCCTTCTCTATAATTTTGCATAACGTCTTATCTCTGAGATATGGATGGAACAGTTGTGTTATCGCTTGCAGATGTTTCAGTGTGCTATTCTCAAAAAGGAATCCTGACTTTTTTAGTAGGCCTATTCAACTGCCTATTGATTTATCAATCTTGGTTGATATGTTCTTGGTTCTACATAGGAGGCTATGTAGAACCAAGAACATATCAACCAAGATTGATAAATCTAGTCAAATAGTGACAGTTGTTTATTGGAAATGAAATCAAATTAAATGAACATTTTTAACCAATAGCATTGTTGATCAGTTATTGTTTATGTGTCTTTTAATTGCATGCAATGTAAAGTTGTCTGTTCTGGTCAGCTTCCACATCACATTCTTGGCCAATTTTATCAGTGTTCTGCTCTGCTGTTCTATTGATTGTTTCTGTGTTTCCTTATTGTAGTTGAAAAGCAGAAGAAAATTGCTGTGGTTCAACCTGAAAGGCAGTAAGTAAAGAAGTGCAGTATGACAAATGACAGTGTAATTTTGTTAATTGAGAAGTAATCTCTTTCTTTCCTACACTCATAGCAGAGCTCCATCGAAAGACTCCTCCCCCGATGCCCTCAAACAGCCTCTCAGCAGCCAGACAGAGATGAGTGAGTGCTTATACTTCAGTGGCCAAATACACCCACTCGCATGCTGTCACAGAAACATGCGCATCCTTTGTTTGGAATCACGCTATGTGCAAATGCAGTTTTTTGCTCACTCACATTCTTTTACCCATACACATTCCAACACTTGCAGAAACATTTCTCAAGGATATGCCCTTGTTCAGTCTGTGTACTTGAACACTCAGTGGTGTAATTCGCCTAGCGATGTCTACAAATGTTTTTTTTTTGAGCTATTTTTTGTAGCAAGTATTGTGAGAGGGGTAGACAGGTATAAAATTTGCAGTGTGAATGCAGGCCACAAAACCAGTGAATCATAATGTGAAGAATTTGTGGCCAGAATAAAAGAAACCTGTTTATCATATATATTGTATTTACAATTAACAATTAACAGTCGTTACAATTAACATACTTCAGTATCAAAAACAGGTCAGTGTTTACCCCTAGTTGTGATGTTGTGAAGTTCCCATTCAGCCTAACGAGAAACTATAGCGATATTTATTTAATACAGATTTTGCAAGTTTGGACTGTGCCTTCAGCATATGATGGTAGTATGAAGGGAGACTGATTGAGGGAGGAAAGAGAGCTCTGAGAATTTGGACTGGAGTTCTGGGCGGCTTGTGCTTAGAGCTAAAAGGCTGGCATAGGATTGGGAACAGGGAGGAGGTGAGGTTGTGGTGGCGATTGTTAAAAAATAAAAATAAAAAATTGCCACAGGAAATGGAAGGACATGGGAGTGTATAGGCTGTTAGATTGGAAGGAAGGGTTTCAGGTTTGTTAATCTCCTCCAGTTTTAGGAATTCCATAGCTCCATTTTAGGGCTGAATGATTTATTGTTTTTTATATTTTTAATTGGGGGAATTTAACCTAAAAACACAGAGCTTGTGAACTGCCTGTAGATAAGTTAGACCAATCAGAAGCAACCAAACCTCCATGTGTTGTGACATCAGAACCACAAGTTACTGGAATACTACATTTAGGAGTCAAGCCTCACGCCAGAAAAGGTGGATATTCTGGTCTTCTTGCCAAAATAAACAGGCCTGACCCTTAATTTCTGTAAAATAATCGCCATCACAAGTTGCAACATTAGTCCGAAAAATCACAATTAGATATTTTCCACAAATCGTTCAGCCCTGCTCCATTTCTGGTTTGAACCGGAATTGGTCAGTTTGGACCTAGGCTACAAGACATGTTAAGGCTGTGCATTTTAAGACTATGTTTTACTGGACAGGTCAGGCCAATGGGAAGTACTGCTGCCCCAAGATCTACTTCAACCACAGATGTTTCTCTGGGCCGTACCTCAACAAGGGCCGCATTGCTGAGCTCCCACAATGTGTGGGTCCAGGGAACTGTGTCCTTGTGCTGAAGGAGGTACGCAATCACCTTATTTCCCTTGTTCTTCTGCCCATTTAAGAGCATGTACCACTGCTTTATTGTATTACATTTTACTTTATCCGATTAACTTTTCCTGATAAACTCAAGGACTTAGGCAGTGCACTTTAGACATTCAAACTGATCATAAAATGAGCTGTCTGTTTCTTAACCTTGTATATTTGCCCTGTCAGGTCCTGACCCTCCTCATAAACTCTGCCTACAAGCCCAGTCGTGTGCTCCGCGAGCTGCAGCTGGACCAGGAGGGCCGCTGGCAGGGCCACGGAGAGACACTCAAAGCCAAGTGAGGATGCTGACTTGTATTTTTGCAGGAAACAGATGGAAAAAAGTTTCATGCTTAGTCAGGCTTTTGGTCAGGATCTTGCATAGTTTTTCTTTGCCAGAACGTTTGTTGTGTTATGAACCATGTACTTATTGTCAGTGAGCCTAAGTAAAGGATGACGGGAGTAGTATTAAATTACTAAATCATTGTCACAAGTGAGCTTTTGTAGCAAATATTGAAAAAAAATGTTTTGTATTTTGATAATCTAACCTGATTGTCTGATTTGTACAATAATGTAGGTACAAAGGAAAGAGCTACAGGGCGACTGTAGAGATTGTTCGCACTGCAGACCGCGTGGCTGAGTTCTGTAGAAAGACATGCATTAAGCTGGAGTGCTGCCCCAACCTGTTCGGACCACGCATGGTTCTGGAGCGCTGCTCAGAGAACTGCTCAGTCCTCACCAAAACTAAATACAGTGAGTACAGTGAGCTTTCCATGACATCAGATTACCTGAAAAATATTTTAAAAAATCAGATTAACTTAAAGGGCATTCCAGCCTAAAGGAGGTATTTTATATAGTATTTGTTATGTTGTGTAATACTCTGTAACACAGCATTGCATATCTCAGCCTCAGTTTTGGATTTTATGTCATTTTATTATTTATCCATCATTGTTCTTTCAGTACAGTACCCAACAAGCATTACTCAAATAATTATAAATAATAAACTTCATACATCTATTGGGAATCCCCCACAGTGAGAAATCCACTGGAGTTAATGGGTAATTCATATATAATATGCTAATGCTAATAGAAAATTGCTAATAAACAAATTATTTTCAGTTTTGTAGTAGTAATGTTCTCTGTCTGACACTGTTCTGCAAAAAATAAAACCTTTCAACAGGCCACCCCCATGTATCTGCCCCAAAGTGCCTGTAGTTTTTTAAAAGTTCTTTATTTTTATTTTGGCTGGAATGCTGCCTTGATTTTTCTTCTTACACAAAAAGAAGTACCCAAGACATGTTTTGTGTCTGGTATTTGCCTATTTTGAACTGTCGCTTAAAAGGAATTCCCCAGATTTTTTTTTTTTGCATTTCTGTCTTAACTCAATTATTCAGATGTAAATTGTAGCGAAATTCATTGAAATTATTTCTTTACAGAGGAGGTGATAGGAACCAATGTCAACAATGTAAATAAAGCCATTTTATTTACTATCCAAAAGTGACTGGTGAACTTACATGTGCCTTCAAAGTTTTTATGTGATGTTGATACTGGTATAATAGTTGTAAATAAAAGGAAAAGGGAAAAAAAAGGTTTCTTTGGAGTGATGCAACACCCCCACATGTATGATAATCATTTTGATAAGTTTTAGGTAAGATATCACACACTGCATGGACCTTTCTGGATTTTAAAAGTATGTATTAGGCCAAAACCTTCTAACATTGCTTCAGGCAGTGTATTCATTACCATTTTATGTATAAACTTTCTGTGAGGTAGCTTTAAGGGGCATTGAACTCTACAGACATCCAGCTCCTGTCTCCACCAATGTGGACTGGAGCATTTCACATCAAACCTCACTGAATGACTGTTTAATTTATTTATTTATTTATTTTTACATCTTAACCATTTATTTGTGCAGAATATTTTGAAAAATCCGTGGAATTTCTCTTCAACTGCTCTTTATGTTTCACTGTTTGGGTCACAAGCCACTCTTTCCAGTTGTGCACTTGCTCTACTTGTGCTGATGGATGTCTGCTGACCTTATGTGTTGCCTGTAGCATATTACTATGGGAAGAAAAAGAGTCGCCGTGTGGGACGACCCCCGGGGGGTCATTCCAACCTGGAAGGGGGCGTGAAGAAACGAGGAAGGAGGAGAAAGAGGAGGAAGCAGCTCTTTGTCCATAAAAAGAGACGCTCTTCAGCCTCAGTGGACAACACGCCCGCTGGATCTCCTCAGGTAAGTCTGTGTGCTTTTGTCGAAAACACAATGTAAAATAACTTTGAAAAATTCCAGCTCATACCTAAACTTTGGTATACAGCTGCGAATGTTCTGTATTGTTCCCGATGCATTAATATGTGAAACACTTTCACTTACTGATTTACAAAATAGACTATATTGTGCCTGGCACCAGTGGACACAGACATACATAGAAGCCCACAGCTGACTGACACTGTATTGAATTACGAAATTACGAAATGTGGTAATGCTTTTGTCTCTCTCGCCTTTCATCAGGGAAGCGGGGATGAGGAAGACTTAGATGAAGATGACTCGCTGAGTGAGGACACTGGCTCTGAGCTGCAGGACGAGTTGATGGACGACTCTGAATACTCGGAAAAGAAGTCGCAGCCACCGACCCCTTCACCTTCTCCTCCGGAAACTCCTCGGCCCAACCGCCGACGCCGCAAAGCTCGCTCACCCTCGTACTCGGACGATGAGAACAGACCTCCTTCACCTAAGGTACTCACGCCTGTGCAGTCTCTGTTTGATGTGGTATATGGTGGATTATGTTACAAATTGGTGCCCCATGTGAGGAAGCTGTCTTTATTTTATGGTTGTCATTTTGGCTTTTTTGACTGCAAGCCCTAAGGCTTTTTATCTGTATTGTAAGATGCCAGTCATGACTGCGTGTTTAACAGATAATTATCAGTGTTATAATAACAAATACTCTTTGTATGAGGTCATTGGCAGTATTTACAGTTAACACAGAGGGACAGAAGTACTGTGAGTCTGTGAAGGCCTGTGGAGAAAGTTGTTGGCGGAGTCTAAGGTTTATTTGTGTTTGGTCTCGTGCAGAGCCCATTTGGCGAGGCTCCGCAGAAGTTGTGCTTGGACAGCAGTCCATTAGAATGGAGTGTTACGGATGTGGTGCGTTTCATCAGGACCACTGACTGTGCTCCACTGGCACGCATCTTCATGGACCAGGTGATTGTTTTTGGAACTTGCACACGTAAACACTTCTTTAAAGTAGTAACAGTTTGCTTTTGCATATACTACGGCTGAACAATATTGGGGGGAAAGTGACATTACGATCTTTTATGTTTGGGCAATAAATATTGTGATATTTATCGATATGATATTTAAACTATTCCCAAATGCAACTAATAATCAGTATAGCCGTGGAAATTATAGGTGGAATTAATTTAGTAATTTAATATTCTGGTTAGGACTACACAGTAGGTAGGCAAAATAACATATTGCATATTGTTATTGCAATATACTTTGCAATTTATTGCAAACCAATTAGTGAAAACTTGGATGTAATATGATTAAGGATTCCCCCCATTATTTTTGACCTGTGTTATTTATTTTTACTGGGTGATTGCGTTGTTTCATCCAGGCACTTAAAGGACAATCTGTGTTTGGTCAAGACCTCACAGTACACCATAAAACTTTTAAGATACATTCTGTTAGAGGCTCTGTTATATATTATGCAGATGTTGCAATAACAATTAGGGTATGGTATATTGTGCAGCCTTATTGTATAACGTGAATACACAAAGGCTGCAACATCTGTTCTGTAAATTTCAGTAAATTACAATGTTAGAAAACTGTTGAATAACCAACACTTTTACCACTTTTATGAAACGGTGCACTTCTGTAGAGAAAGAAACATTTGTTTATCAAGTTAAGTGCTAGCTTGTCACCAGTAGTATACAGTTGCCAGCTCTGTACACTCTCAGATGTATTTATTTCCCGAAAAAAAAAAATGCTCCAGTAGAAAGTGGCTTAAAAACTTAAGAAATATGGCCACTTCCCCATTCACTGGTAAAAGCTGACCAAAGAAGTTTTTTTTTTCATTTTTTAACACGATGGCTAGAAAGACACTAAAGCGTTCAAACAGCACCACTGACATTTTAAAGATTGCAAGATTGGGCAGAATCGCCCAGACTAGCATTTAATGCTACTTCCTTTGAAAATAATCGTTTATCAGTGATATTTTTTCATTGCCTTTTAGAACTAAAATGAGTCATTTTAATATTTACAATAAAATAATAATAATGATAATAAGGTGAAAAAATGAAAATATATTTTTCCCATTTTGTAATAAAATGAAACATCTTTTTAATGTTAATATTCCATAGAATATTTAAAAAAGTAAAAATATTCAGTAGTTGTAGCCCTTCAATATACAGTGTTTGACGAAAGTCACTGACATGCAGGACTTTGTCGCTATAGCTTGTTTATACATAATAAGCACTGTGTTTGTAATGCCTTTCAGTTGTTTTCATGTTCTTTCTTGTTCTCTTTTTTCTTCAGGAAATTGATGGTCAGGCTCTGCTCTTACTGAATCTGCCCACTGTGCAGGAGTGCATGGACCTAAAACTAGGTCCCGCCATTAAACTGTGCCACCATATTGAAAGGGTCAAACTAGCTTTTTACCAGCAGTTTGCCAGCTGAGAGTGACGTTACTCCCGTGGGCAGGAGGGGAGGGAGGGTATTTTGGGGGGGAATTTATTTTCCATCGTGTTTGTTCTTCACCAGGTTGTCACGATGCTGAATGCAAGGCATCAAAACTTTACTTTTTCTTTTGAGTTTGGCTAGTTTGTGTGATAGAAATATGCTACTGAAGGGGATGTTTTGTGTCTTCAACAGGAGAACTTGTGTTTCTCATAATACTCTCTGATCCGACGGAACTTGCCTATATGCGCTATATATGAGTTTGCTGGAGGTTCTTCCTTGGCATATTTTCTTGGTTCAATATTAGGGTTAAACTCAGTAATAGAAAGTAGTCCCATCTATTTCCATAAGACTTAACCAAGCTCCTCATTTTTTGAAACCTTTAATAATAGTAGAGCGGATGACAATGCAAGAATCTTAAGCACAAAGACCAATTGCCCATGTACTGTAAGTGGTATGCAAAAGTGTACATAGTAGAGTTTGTCTGTACATATTGTAAATATCAGATATTCCTTTTAGTGGGGCTAAATTGTCCCAGTTCTTGTTTGGTTTTCTACAAACTTTAAGAATTACACTGTAAGTAAACAAGAACATTATTTTTCAGGCATGTTTTGTCTGACGTTTGGTATTGCAGTGGGATTTTGTATAGATGCCAATAGCACTGTTCTTCCTGTTTGACGATCACATGTTCAAACAGAGACGTGTTGCTGAAAAAAATATATAAACAATAAATAAATTTAATGTAATATAGTGGATAATGGTGTTCTCGTGATTGTTGTTGTGGTTAGGATTCAAGCACATGAAGGTTCCAGGTTATTGTAGTCATGGAAGTATTGATAGTCCAGATTCCAGGGTCTGTCCAAACCTATATCAATAAAATATGTAAGTCTATGATTGGTTTAAACTTGCATTGGGTTACTCATATTAACTGTATGTAGAGTGCTTTCAAGAGGAAGGCAAGAAACCTTATTTTGATTTAGCATCCATTTTCCTTGTTCTTTCTAAAAGGCATTTGTGCTGAAATGGTGAAAGTTGTTTTTTGTAAGTATATTATATGTCCTCATGCCATGTTTTTGTTTGCTCCCATATTTTGCCAATTGGGTCAAAGAACATTTGAATTAATGTTAATTTTACCTTTTAAATGTATATGTTTGTGAGCTGTTATTTAAAAGAAAATAAACTAAATCTAATGCCTTGTCTCATTCAGGAGTGTAAATAAAATAAAGATTAAAGTGAATTTCTTTGTGTATTGCATTAATTATTTAAGGGGATATTCTGTTTATTATTCAAGGAGAAGGATTGCAACGGAATTGCGTTCCCTTGCAATACTTTTGCATTCCCTTGCAAACTTTTTGTGCTCCCGCGCAAGTTTTGCATCCCCTTACGATTTTTTTGCATTCTCTTGCAAACATTTTGCGTTCCCTTATAAAAGCAAGTGCGTTTGCAAGGGAACACAAAATGTTTGCGACAGAATGCAAAATGATTGCGAGGGAATTCAAAATATTTGCAAGGGAATGCAGTGTCATTATCTTTTTTCTAATCGCATCCCCTAAGGGCCTCCGTAGTACGGTGCTGGCTGACGAACTACGCTCTTGCGTGTTTGTACTACAAGTCCCAGCATGCTGTTCGCTTTACAAATACGTCATAGACTCGATGCGCAGCCAGAGGTAAAAGAAGTTGCTGAAGATAAGGGGGTCTGGGGGGCATATATGATGTACACGTCTTCGTTATAGGAAGCGGAGGGTGGTCTAAAAGAAAAAAAATCAGTAAAAATCTGACTGGACTGAGCTGGATGACTGAGCTATGTAGTCTCCGGTGGGCTCACACAAACGCAGTCCAGCCAGAAGAGCTTCGTCTTCGTCGTAGTGGCATCTTAAAGAGAAGTACATGCGTTGCTCTGACAAGACAGCCGTTTCAAATAGTTAGCTATCTAGAAAGGCTGCTTTAGGTCGCTAACTGTGTTATAACTGTAGATTACCCAGGACTGAGAAGTGTACTATGATATAGGTTATATGAGCTGTTTGTTTTGCTAGACCAGCTGCGACTTCGGTGTTGTGAACATCACAAACGTCTTATAACCAAACCCGCGTATCAAAAAAAATATTGCGCTTTTCAGCACGGTTAAAACCATGTATATATTTACCATAACCTACATGTTGTTGAAGTTATGACCAGCGGTGTAAACTGTACTTCACATTTAACGGTAGTTAGCATAGCAAGCTAACAACTTGCCTTGAATTTGCTAAATGCTAGCTAGCTAACCTAACTAACAAGCTGTTTAAATAGCGTTAGGATGTTCAGCCATGACTTTCTAACCGATGTTAGGTAGCTAACAAATTAATTATGACATGGCACGTTAAAAAATGTATATTACAGTATCCACTGAAACATATACCCTTGCTGTCGAGGTCTTTAGGAGGATGGGAACACAAGAGGAGGGAAAATCCATTAGCTGCTCTTTCCCATAAGTGAAGCATCCGCGTATCGATTCAGTGCTTACCGTTATTAGTGATCCTACAGGGCTTGTATTCTTTTTTTTTTTTTT
>JAILXH010144604.1:0-23182 GCA_023558415.1 Piaractus mesopotamicus
GCCCGGCCGGGAATCGAACCCAGGCCATTCTTGCTGTGAGGCGACAGCGCTAACCACTGCACCACCGTGCCGCCCTTACCTGGAATAAAATAAATAAAATAAATAAAACAACAATTTTTCGCATCAACTTCCATTAAAGATAAGAACATTTTTTCCTTCGCCTGTAAAATTACGTTTTTGGAAATATTAGGGTTTTGTTCCAACAGCGACGATATATTTTACTGAACAGTTTGACAGTGACTTATTTGGTAGAGAGCTCTGGCATAGAGCTGCTGCAGCTGTTTTTAATTTCTAACAACTGACTGAAATGCATTGGTCCATTCGCAGGTCATTTTCAGGGCTTTGAAAAAGCCCAGAGTGACATTTTTCTCACAAAATTGGTCCCAGCCATTGTAAATCAAATCGTGACTGGTTGGTTCCACTGTCAGATCCTAATTATGTTGGTGATTATTTTAAAACGTTAGGCTTTCAGTTGCGCTTCTGAAGTTGTAGCCAGTGAGAGAGCTTGTTTAGCTGAGTCTACCTCGATACCACAGACAAACATCCTGATTGGATAATTTTCTGTTGGGTGTTTTTAAAAATGTAACTCTTTTGTTTCCAAAAAAAAAGGTAAAAATGAACAAAAAATTACAGACATGCATTTTTTATTTCACAGAAATCATTAGGCTAAAAGGCCTATAAGCCCTGAGGGTGTACTTAAATCGAAGAATTCATTCGCAAAAAATGATAAACGTCATTCTTTAAAAAAACAAGCTGTGGCAAGTTATTTTTAACACACAGCACACGCTGAACCTTAAATACGTTTTGTCACGAAAGCCATTATTGTTTATTGTCAAGCCACTGCAAGGTCACAGTTTACAGCAGAAACAGTCGAACGCAGTGCAGCCAGAGCCGGTTTATGAGGAGCCCGGCCTCTTCCTATTTCTCCTGTTGTATCAAAAACATGATGGCAAAACCCCAGAGGTCGTCCACAAGCAAGTCCTCAATGAATGGGAGTAAATGGTGCTCAACAGCTAATAACGAAAAGTTAACATAGTTTCTAATCACTTGCCCAGAACTTTCCTTTAATTTTAGAAAGTAGAAGAATGTATTTCACTAAAAAACAAAGTAAACTTACCTGGATGTTTCATTTTTTCTACAGCAAATGGGTTTTGGGCAGCAGGACGTTAGCATTACTGCTACTGAGTACTGATTGGTTGGCGAACAGAGCAGCTAATTGGCTGTTCGTGCTCACTGATGCCATAGACGCACATGAAGCACTGTTTTAAACTCCTATAACTCGAGTTTAAAAACTCTTAAAAATATAACAGCAGTGTTAAAATGTTTTATGATGTTCCGTGTTCAGGAAATGATTGAATTCTTTTATATGAGAAATGTTTAAGCATTTATAAACTATGATTTTGCTCAAATGCTCCATCTTAACTCATTCATTTTGGACTCGCTCGGGAGCGCCCTCTAGCGTTTGAGAAACCGAAAGACATTACAGAGTGGTAGTTCTCCTCTCTATGAGTTCTCTGCTGCCCTTGAGCAGAACCCCATAAATCCGTTTAGCCAATCAGCACGCTGGTGACACAGCACTACTAACTGTTTTAGGCAGAGTCTCAAATCTTCTCCCTACAAAGTGCAGCACGTAGGTCTTAAAATAACGGCTACTACATTAAAACAGTGCACAGTGTGTCTAACAAAGAACCACTTTGGATTCAGCCATGTGTGCGCAATTCTGGATGCATAGTGCCGTATGTGGGTATTAAAGCCAAAATTTTATAACCCACATAGTGCACTATATAGGGAGCAGCGAGCCATTTGAGATTCAGCGTTTCAGGCTGAGATTCAGGATTTTCTGAGGTATGATCTTAAAGACGTTTAATATTGTCCTTTAATGGGCTGATTTTTGTTGTGCTTTTCAGCACTTTACCTACTTGTTTTATGTTAAAGAATGTTAAATAGTGCACCTAAAAGAAACTTGTATCCATTACAAACATTTCAACAAAGTTTAATTTTGGAAGTTACCTGTATTTTGATGAGTTATTTTACTTAATCAAAACAATCCAACTGCAGCTTGATTGAAATTGCCTGGAATGCACGATAAAAAACATGATTTATGTAAAATCATTAAACAGACAAATCTGTTTTTGCAAATTAACTCTTCATATACTTCATATATGTAGGTGCACGTGTGTATGTGTGAAAGAGGGAGATAGACTGAAGGAAAGCTCAATAATGAATGATTCTGTGTGAGAGAGAGGCTTAAGGAAAGCTCATGAATGGTTGTTTGTGTGGGTACTTCAGGGCATGCTGGCACATTACTATGTACGTCTGCTGTTCTGCTGCAGCCTTGGCCTCTACCTGGACAAGGGAGGCTAGTTAGCATTAGCGGAGAGGATTAGCATGAGTAAAATTTTCCCTCTGCTGCGTAGATTTATGACGTGGCCTGCAGCTGGCCTGACTTAACTCTTCAGTGTGTAATCCCACAGGAGCTTAATTTAGCAGGCAGAGTGATAAATATGTGTATTCTGCACCTCAGAAATCTCATTCAGTACCATCAATTTTTTCTCTGAATACAATATAAAATATAATAGTGATATTTTATTAACAAAATCCACTGGGACCAGTACACCGATTTCTCAGATGTACAGTGCATATGTGCGGGTGTAATAACAGCCCAGACATATATTTACACATGCATTAAAGGGGCATTTCGGCCTAAAAACTAGCATTTTTTTAGTCACGATATGTAGCATTCTGTAGTACAACATTATGTCTCTCAGCTGGTTTGACAAAATTCACAATTTTGTATCCTTTTTTTTTTTTTGTCTCTCAGTCTTCTCTCACTACAATACCCAGCATGCATTACACAGATATGTCATCTAATCACTGGGAATCCCTCCACAGTGATAAAGAAATCCTGATCGCTAGTGTAGCCACTGATGTGGAGGCTAATAAATACAGAAGTGATATTAGGCTTGCTAGCAGTACCGTTAGCTATCTGGCTTCCTTCTGTATAACTAGCCAGTGGGGGGAAAAGTGCTTCAGATTTTCAAAAGCTCCTTCCACCTTCAATATACATCATCAAAAGGGGGTTTTCCTAGTCTTTAAGCCATAAAGTCTCTCGAGACTACTGTGGCACAGCTGTAGGAGGCAAATAAGCATGTTTACAACAGATGTAAAAATGGTTACATTCTTCATTCTGAGTGTGTCTTTAACTAATTTTTACCTTATTCAAAATAGAAGGTTTCATATTATGATGAAACAATGAACCGAATATTATATATTTAATGCATTCTTACTCTTAGTCTTTAGATAGACTTACATGATAAACAGTGCAGTGAAGTGCATATGTAAAGTTCTTCACTACATGCTGGAAGCAATAAGAGTTTGTAATTTTGATTTGCCGCTAAAGGGGCAGTGCTCTCCTTGCTGCTCATATACAGCCTGGTGCACGACCAGTCTAAATGCACTCATGGCATTCCAGTGCACAAAGCCACCTCCCCCTCTAGCTTGGCCTGTCCTCTCTCTGCCATTCTTTCTGCCTGTCCATGCAAACCTGCTCGCCCGGAGCAGACAAAGAGAGGGAGGAGGAGGCCAGCAAAGGGGCAATTACACTTATAGCCAGTGAGTGACATTCAGTAATGAGGTCAGCTGCTCAGCTGACAGGCTAAAACGAAACATGGTAAACTGAAAAAGAGCTGGTCTGCACAACCTCCTGCCCGCATAAACACGCCTGAGGCAGCTCAGCGAGCAATCCAGGTGCATTCCTACGACAGTGTAGACTACACTCCTGCATACAGAGTAGGGCTGCAGTGAGTTGATTAGGCATCGATTATGGGAAAAGTCTAAACCTCTGTTTAATTAATAACAACAGCACTCCATAATGTTCATGTGATGCACATCATTCTGTTTGCGGTACACTTAGGAAGTGTTGGGGGCCATATGTCTAATATCCTGCTGAACCATAAAACAAGAAATTGCTTATTACACAGATGGAACTTGAAAGATTTAAAAGGGCAACATAAGAGGAAGGCATGATGGCTTGATTAATCAGGGAAGATTGATCAGTTCTAGAAATAATCAAAAATTAATCATCTTTAGAATCTGCTGCTTATAGGAATTATCTAATGTATTCATTTTCTGTTTTGCATGTGCTAAAGTAGAAAATTAGTAATAGTTAGCTGCAGCGAGTCGTTACTTAGCAAGCAGTGCTGAGCAGAGTGACACAGTTATTGGCCTTATTCCTCAAAGTTGCATAAAAAGGGAGATTTGACCACCTTTGAAAAAACAAACTACTCTGTGTCTGACCCATGACCCTTTCATACGATGTGGAAACAAGCAGAGATTTGGGCGGAAATGATGAATCAGTTTCAGTGCTTGAAATCAAGCGTGAAACCAACCTACCAGCACTTCATTTACATGAAACACACCCTAATTCATGCAGATGTTTCTGTAGAGAGCCAATTAAAATCACAGCACTCAGCAGCTGGTGAACCAATGGCTGTGCTTGTAGGTGGACTCTAAGTGCACTGCTCCCCCTACTGACCAAACTTTATAGTTTAAAAATTAATATGTAATGTAATGTAATGTAATGTAGATGCTTCTGCACTAGATGTGTTTTGTATATTTTTATTTTTTGTTAGTAGTATAAAAGAAAAGGACAGTGTAATATGTCTTTAAATGGTGCGATATGCAAAAACATTTAAAATTATTAGTAGTATTGTTATTTTCAATTTTTATTTTTGTTATTGGTATTATAGTATGGTATACTGGTATGATACTGATCATAGTTTTGACTAGCTAACCACAAAACAGGCATATTTTTCAGGCTGTTAAACCACTACACTCTATTACACAATTCAGGCTGTTAAACCATTACACAAATTTACACACAGTCCTACCAGACGAGAGTTTGATCATACAGACATGCCAAAGAAGAAAGTGATAAATAACAAAAGTATCTGTGAAATTTGAAAAAAGCAGAACGCTGCTCGGCCAATCAGACTGTGTCACTGAAAGTACATATGTGCTGTGTGAAGCTTATGTTTTATATATTCTCATCTATGTCCAAACGTGATTAATCACTGAATGATCCCAAGCTCCAATTTCCAGATTTCCATGTTCCAGATTTACACAAACAGACCAAAGGAACATTTCAACCAAGCAACATTAAAATCATCTGTGGAGAATGTTTAAGCTTCATGGTGGGCTTTATGAATCAGTTTGATGACACGCTGTGCAAAACAGAGTGTAAAATAGAAAAATAGTTCCCCTCTGTATTCCAGCTGCTGGAACATGATCCAGTCCAGTACTGTTACGCCTCTCTATAGTGCTGTCGGGCCACGGCTGTGATAAGGGCTGCTCCTTTTCCACTGCCATCCTCGGACAGGACAAATTCCACCTCACACTTCGGAGCAAGGTCCTTCACTGTCTCCTTAAGGATTCCAGAGAAGCTGCAGAAAGACAGAAGACATGCATTGTCAACTGAAGGAAGAAATTAGGATGAGTCTTCTGTAATAAAAAGATCCGACCCCAACAAGTTCATTTCTTTAGGTTGAATCAGGTTGTGTTAGAAAAGAGAAAACAAAAATACTGCAATGGATGGAATGAGACTGAGAACCATCATCCATTGTAATGGTTTACTCACTGTGGATGGAGTTTGTAGAGCGTGCCGTCCACCCCCACAGTGATGTCCAGATGGTCTAGTCCTCGGTTCTCCCGGATTTTGTCAACAACGGCAGCCATTCCTGCTCCACAGAGCTGTGCGGCTCGGCGTGACACAGCCCCACACACTTCCTTCACGATAATACTGTCATCGCACGTGCTGTCCAGACCCAAGTGCTGCAGAATGGACCTCACTTGCAGTAGCGCCAGACGGTCACTAGGGGGACAACAGCAATAGATTACACAGGAGAACACAGCATTAAGATACTCTCTACAGCAGTGGTCACCAACCCTGGTCCTGGAGAGCTACTTTCCTGCAGAGTTTAGTTCCAAACTGTTTCCAATAAGCTGCCCTGTCCCTTACTTAATTCTAATAACTTAACACTCTGATCCAGCCAATCCGGGACTTGGGAAGAGGTTGATTAGCAGGAGGAGGTGTGGCAAATTGTGGTTGGAAGTAGGCTCTGCAGGAAGGTAGCTCTCCAGGACCAGGGCTGGAGACCACTGCTCTACAGCAGTGATAAGCAAGCAACTAGTAAATTTCTTTTCATTTACACCTGAATATGGAACCTTAGTCAGTATGAATCTTGATAAAGTGCTTCAAAGTAGACTTTTAAAGTCAAAAGCAAGAAAAACAGTCATTTCTTTTGTTCTTGCTCTAAGTGGTATAAGTAGTTGCAAAGCAGCTGCTTCAGGTTTCTGAAACACCAGAGGGCGCCATTTATGTGTGTGAAGCCCACTTTTATGTGAACGAGGCCCACATTTATATACATGAAGGGTTGTGTTCCAAAACACATTATAGACCATTTCTATAGACTTTTTTCATCATATATGTTGTTGGGAGTAGGCTTTTCACTTAATATCGGTGTTATATTAATACCACATTTAATAGAAATTAAATTAAATTTTTTTACTGAATTATTCCTTTGTTTATCATTTCTGCATAATAATAGGATCAGTGTGAGTTGAGAGACCCCAAGTAGTATGTTGCTTTTGGCCCCCAAATGTTCAGAAACAACCCTGAAGAAATAATAAATTCACAAGATAAGAAGACTACAAAGCACACAAAGCACACAGGAGCAAGTAAAAATCTCACAACCTCAGAAAAATATACACAAGTGGACATAAGAAAACTTCAAAAAATTGTTCATCAGTGCAACATAAAAATTACTTCATGTGGTAGCAAGTAAATTAACTAGTTTCATTCAGCTCTAATAAATAGTTTGAATAAACCACTGTTTCAATTTTATGTTACCACATGAAGTAATCTAAAGAACCATTTTTAGAGTGTACTATGAACAAAAGAATAAAATCTATTTCTTAAAAGTTCCTTTTCCAGAATAAGGTTACGATCCTAATTTAGGAATATATCGCTTTACAATAGTAACTATATAATGTAGTTACAATATGTTGTAAAGCAAATGAATCCGTTAGGTGTTAAATACACCACAAACATCAGAACAAAACAGGAGAAGATAGATAAAAAAGAAAACTATTTCTTTATTTTAGAAAAATGTCGCACAGCGGGCGTTTAACCTGTCTCACAGAGTTCCTTTATGAGAACTCCTCAAGTAAACTAAATTTTCTTTTTTTTTTTTATTATGGTCATAGTAGACCCCACTGCCTTTCAGTTTCTCGGGATAGCTGTGAGATTCGAGCAGCTATCTCTGGAGGTTTACCTTTCAATCTGTGAGAGGAATTTGGTCTCAAAGATGCCCCTGGTCTTCAGAGGCTCTGTAATGCGGCCACGAAACAGAAGACCCCGTCTGGTGAGATCTATGAGAATCTGCCTGACGATCTCTCCCAGGTACATTCCGCTGGTCATCTTCTCGAACCTGCAGACGAATGCCAGATAACAGTATGTGAGAAAGACTGCAGAATGCCACTTGGCCTCTGTCTGCAGTCATATTAGCTAGGAAGAGCCTTCATTGTAGGTAAAACAGCAACAAAAACCAATAACCTACAAACCAGCATGTAAATAACTGGCTCTTATAAGCACCTCACATTTCTACAGCAGGTTGAAAAAAACACACCAGTCTAGGCATTTGTTATACTGCAGCACCTCCAAGTGGGCAAATATGAAACCATAAAGTAATAAGCCACAAAAAAGTACAAAATACAAAGGCTCACTTCACAACAGCAAATACTGAGCAAATAATTTTTCCTATATTGAGTAGGTCTATTTTATCTAATGCAACTTATGATACAGATATATCTCGATATCCTCAATATCATTAATATCAAATCATCAAAATGCCCATATTTGGATGAAGATAAAAGCAAAGCTGCTCGCACCTTTGTTTCCCCACATTCAGGGACCCTTGGTCCACCTCCCAGTCGAACCTGGTCCGGATGTCCTCGATGTTGTCGTTGTCCCCAAAACCGCCCCACTCTGTGTTAACACACATCTGTCCCTCGTCCCCTTCCACTACTTCAATGTTCTTCATCTCCTCCATGTAGCACACATTGCTGCCCGTTCCTGTACGGTCAAAGAACACAGTGAAAACCAGAGAACCCCATTAGGGCCTATTTTATTTAAATTTTGATTTGCAGGGTAGCATATGTGCTTACAGAAAGTCACTGGGATATAAGTAAAATGTATAAAAGAAATATATTTCCAGTTAAAATATTTGTCAAGTTTGTGGTATATTTACACGTATCATCACTGTCCAAAAAAAAAAGTATCTACATTTTTTGATTTTCGTTATTCTACATTATTTGAGCACAGCAGCAGTCCTTTACATTGTGTGAAAATTTCATGATGAACGGACCAACAGAAATGCTCCCAAACTGGTTGGAACAAAACTACCTTACATTACAAAGAAAAAAAAAAAAGTAAAGAATTGTTTCGTGCTCTTCTATGAAGTTTCAATTTTGGAAATACCTGCTTTCCTTTAGACAGCAATGATAAGTTGATATATATGTAAATATTAAAACTAACACTATTACATATATTTCACCTACCAAGGTGCATATATTTCAATATAGTGACATATAGGTGCATATATTCAAAAACTAATTTAATACATTTAATCAAAATTTTTTAGAAGATAGATTTTAAAACATCTCATATATTTATATCTCATATCTATACATATATTTTATATTATATAAGACCAAATTTATGTACTTATATTTTTCCTCCATATGGATAATTTTGCTTTATGTATTTTATGAATATACAACTGAAATGAGGAGCAAAGTTACTGTGACTTCAGCTTAAAGGTAGAATAAGTATGACACATTAAGCGAAGGGGTTAAATGAGGGCTTTTGGACTTTGGAAAAGGAGACAAATTTTTGGTTTGAAACTATACCAGCAATTAGTCCAATCTCGCATTTAGGATCTTCATATGCGCACGTCATCATCGTGCCAACTGTGTCGTTCACCACAGCAACAATGTCAAGGTCAAATTCCTAAGAAGACAGAATATAATACACAACACATATCAGGATTATTGACATATTACAATGGGTGCAGTGATTCCACAGATAAGAGAAAACCCAGCTCTGTTTGAAGAAAGGGCACATTGTAGACCATAGCTGACAAACCCTGCTTCTACAGCCCTTCTGTTTACTTCCAGCACTAACCTAAAATACCTAATCTAGTTGATCAAGGCCAGCAGCAGCAGCAGCTCGTAAATATTAGAACCAGGTGTACTGGCAGTAAACCCTTCAGGGCAGTAGATCTCCAAGAACGGGGTGGAGGAAACCTCCTGTAAACCTATAAAATCCTGTAAACCTATAAGAAGGGTCCATATCCTACGTTTTTGTTGTATTCAATTTGCTCCCCGAGGTCCATTTTTACATGATCTTTCTCAAACCACTCTTTAACCCTTAGAATGAAACAGTTTTTGTTAC
The DNA here is from genome assembly GCA_023558415.1 of Piaractus mesopotamicus. Lineage (NCBI taxonomy): Eukaryota > Metazoa > Chordata > Actinopteri > Characiformes > Serrasalmidae > Piaractus > Piaractus mesopotamicus. Next base: position 9,512 of record JAILXH010144604.1, read on the forward strand.
TGTGCCTTTAGGGTGAGGCAAAAGTTAAATTACCGCCATCTAATTACATGTTTGATTGCTTATCTAAGTAAAAATAAGTTAACACATCCAATACAGAGAATACACTCAAATATGTTTTTTTTTTTTTACTAATTCCAGTGCACAATTTCTATTTATTTGCTGAGGTTAACATGTTGAAAAAAATCAATAATCAAATATACAATGTGCCATATCTTTTGCACAGACCACATTTTATGTTTTTTTTCTCCAATATGTTAAATTCAGCAAACAAACAACTATTGTGCGCTAAAATGTGAAGAAGTGTGTTCCCTGTACAGGAAAATGAACAAAACATGAAATTTGACCAAGGGCGCCCAAACATTTGCATACAACTGTATATGTAAATTACATCTGTTGTGATTAGTTTGCTCTGTGTTGCCCCTCATTCAATAAGCAGTCCAGGCTGAAACACTCTTTAATGTGAATGGGTGGAGCTAAACTGCAGAAGGCTAAATTGAGAGATATATGTAAATGCATTGACTTTTGTAACATTATAAAAAGTATAAATTCAGAATGGGATGGTTTTTTTTCCCAGTCTAATGTCTATTAATGCACTGTAGGACTGAAGAGTAAAGGGTACATTTTGAGACTTTAACAATGTTTATATTCTCCATCAAATGAATCATCACAGTTAACGCGATATGAGTGCTGTCCTCTTACGTTTTGTCTCTTAATGGCTTCCCTCAGCATATCCACCACATCATGCCCCACGCAGTCAGTAGCTTTGAAGCCTTTCGTCCAGCTCACCAAAGTTCCCTAAACACAGAAATGACACAATGGACAACAGTAGGGAAAATAAACACTGAGAGACTTTGATATGCCTGCAGAGTTTAAAATGCATGTTGCAGAGCACATTGTATCAGTGTTGTTATTCACTGTCCAAAAAACATTTTTGACCCGATACTGACACTGTAATATATCTAACCATCTCTCACGGTTAAACTGGTGTCATTAGAGATACTTTAAGCCTCTTTACTGAGCAACACCTCTGATTTGCACAGGTAATGCCCTCCTTACCTTATCTATACCAGTCTGGCTGCATGGGAAAGAGAAGGTGAAGCCAAGTGGCAGGCGGGTATTCTTCATCCCCATGTAGTCCAGGAAATCTGAGATACAGTGCACTATGTGATCAAATAGCTGAAACAAGAAGGAACATTGATTAAATATTGCTTCAAAGCTTATACAGTCCGAAAACTTGGTTATCATTAGTTAGCATTAACTCCCACCTAAACTCCAGGCTTATTATTCAGTCACTACTATGAATTAATCAGTAAAATGAAACTAATATGTAATATGTAGTCACAGACATGAGGAATGGAAGGAATTGTTCTTTTTAAAAATAAAAAAACCTCAAAAAAAAACAGTACTGTGCAAAAGTCAGAAACCTCCCTTCATTTATTTAATTTCCAGTCTAAACAGCCATTAAGTACAAGTTATTAATTTTTTAGTAGAGGTGATAAGAAATAAGAAAGTCCACTTGTACAAGGAAGAGGAAAGTCAAAGGAAAATAAGACAAAACTAGAGTTCAAACGTTGATTAAAAGATGTGGATAAAATGGGACTCCAAACAAGGTGCAAAATACAGGGAGTCCTGGAGGGTCCAGGACCTTGTAATTAACCTCAAAGGTCATTGTTCAATGTGCTTCAACCACGAACTCTTAATATTCGTTTAATATTCTTAACTAACTAAAGATGCAGCACTAATCTGCCTCAGGGTGGTGCTGTAGCATATTGGGTTACTCAGTTGGTCCTTCATAGCCAACAACTATGCTTGGGATACTGCTGAAAACTGTACAATATGCCACAGCATATTAATAAATCTGAAAACTTGCCCAATTTCCCAAGAGACTGGCGAAAAGAGTGAATTGTTGCTCATTTACCAAAGTGACAAACAAAAGAGGAGATGTGTAAGATCCCAATTAATGAGTGGAAAGCATTACCAAACTAGCAAAGAGCATTTCCAAAAGAAGAATTGTTGAACCAAACATTTTGTTGTCAGCGAAGTAGCATCAGCGCCACTATGGCGAGTGAGTTAGTAGCCAGCCAACGCTGGAGTAACCATTCAACATGGGACCCCCCGATTGCCAGGGAGCATTTCGCACACTGACTCTAAACAATCATGCAACACCTGATAGACCACCAAACCTGTCACCATCAGATAAACAGAAGCTTTCATCTTTAAGAGAGAGACAGAAAATCAAGCTCCACTCTTTTGTCAGATCTGAAAATTTTCACAGGTGTTTCTGTCCATCATTCTACTGTGAGAAGACAACTAAATGGGCTTCATTCATCAACTGTTCTTAAGAAGACATTTCTTCTTAAAACTCACACAGTTTTTATGAAGATTCTGATATTCACCAATGTTTTCTTATTTGGGATTTGTTCTTAGGTAAAAACTAAAAAATCTATACACACTCAAGAGCACAAAAATGCAAACAATTCTGCGGTTTAAGAACACACTGTGGATCTGATGTAGACTTTTTCTTAGGATCTTTCTCAAGAACAAATTTAAGAACAAACTTAGGAAGATATTGGTGAATGAGGCCCAGTGTCTCCCAGGGTCTCATAACAATGGCCTGACCACCCCAGACATCACTGAATGTGTTTGGGATTATTTGGATTGTAGCAGAAAATGCAACCAGCTTTTAAGATTGAACTCTGGAGGTGTGGAAAAATACCTCTGCAGATTTCTTTGAAAAACCGAAAGTAAGCCTCCCAAAAAGAATAGAAGCTGTTCCCAGACACTGAAAAATACATAACTTGTACTTAATGGCCGTTTTGACTGGAAATTAAATAAATGAAGGCAATAAAGCAGCGCATTCCCATTTTGAATTAAGATGGCAGGAATTCCGAATTTTTTAATTGATAACACTGACATAATGCACCAGCACTAAACTACAAGAAGGTATATATTTGTACCTCTTCTCCAGTGCCCTGCATGATCTCCAGTGGAATTGCGTAGATCTTGTTATACATGCGGACGGATTTGCGTATTCCGCTGCGGATCTTAACCACCAACACTCGGAAATTAGTTCCACCCAGATCCAAAGCAAGGAACTTTCCTCTCTCTGAAGGAGCAGCGTCACCAAAAAAATAATATAATTAAATCAAGATATAACTTATTTGTCCCAAACTCCACCTTGAATTTCACAGCCAACAACATCAACAGACTCTTCACTGGTTTCCATAGTACTTCATTCAAGTCATTGTAAATACCACAGGTACATGGAAGGGCTGTCACAGAGAGTGAAAAACAAAACTGTAATTCTGCATATCTAAAGCCACACTGCTTGTTATATCCTGGTTGTATGCTGGCTCCTCTTACCTGTCCCATCTGGAGTCCTGTAAACGTAGGAAGGCAGCATTTTGACTGAGGCGGTGTCATGAGTGTCTTTCTTTAGGCCACGCTCCAATTCCACCCGCATCTTCTCCTTCACCTGCTGGAGCTGCGCTGAGGTGAGTGTGAAGGCTGTGAGGGTGTCGTTGATTTCTTTGCGCTGGGACGCTAGGCGCTGTGCCACTGCAGTCACCATGGCAGCCCCCTTCCCACTGCCACTCTCTGACAGCACGAAACGCACGTGACAGTCAGGCACCAGACGCCGGACCACCTTATGGAGCCTCTTGGCGTACCTGCAGGTACATCTCCAATTAGGTTTATTTGCATCTCAACAAGGAGTGCAAAAATGATCTGAAGGTGGTAATTAAATTGCACAGAGTTTAGGATTTTACAATCAATAATAAAATAAAAAATGTTTGAGCTCATTTTTTGGCCAAAACAAAATTCTTAGGCTATTTTCAAACACAGAAACTCAAAAATGTTTTCCAATGTTGTTTTTATTTTCTATATTCCACTACTATATAAATAGTTTGTCAAATCTCATTTATCAGATTGAATCGTGGTGAAATTTGTGATCTTCATGATAATGCACAAATTGTTCTATCAATTTTTATTTCATTCTGATTTACATCACTGACACTAACTATGTTTTATCTGGACATTGCTCAGTGTTTAGGTACGCAGGGGCTGCAGGGGTGGAGGGGAGTGAGCTGACATACTGAGGGTGAGTTCGGTAGACTGTCCCGTCCACTCCAACAGTGGTCCTCAGGGTCTTCAGCTTCTTGTTCTCTCTTATGCGGGTGAGGATGGCGGCCAGGGCGGCAGCACACAGGTTAGCTGACCTGAAGGACACAATGGTGCAGACATGCTGTACTGCAATACAATCATCCTCAGTGGGACTGAGGCCCAATTCGGTGAGGATTTCCCTTGTGTTCCTCAGTCCGTCTTTGTACCTGAAAACAGAAACCAATTCTACAATTAAACAGGCTGCTTTGTCACTGTGTCTGTAAGACTGATATATCTGTAAATAAGCTCTGTTCTGATTGGCTGTCCTGTTTGTGCCTCATTCAAAGAGCCATCCAGGCTGAAGCACTCCTTATAGTTTCATTGTGAATGGGCGGGACTAAACTGCTAAACACTGAACAGGCAAATATATGTAAATGCACTGGATTTGGGAAATTATAAAGATTTCAAAAAGGGCTGCTTTTGCAGCTCTGTTTACATATACGGTCTAAAAATATATATTATTTTGTTAGTGCTGGTAAACTGTTTTTTATAGTTTTACTATGTCATGGCAGTTTGCAAATCAACGTGCAATAGATATGTGCTGGGTCACTAATGTTTTAGTCACAAATACATTAACAGAGAAGACTGGTCTGTTTGATTCTGGTTTGTACGGAGTCCAGCAGATACAATGACCTAGAGTTTGAGGCTAAGGAACTCCTGATAGCCGAAACACCATTGACTAGTAATTTGGTAAGCTAAATTGTGCTTATAAAGCACTTACTCTTCGATCATGCAGATGTGCTTGGTCTGAAATTTTCCCTTGGTCCGAAGAGCATCGGAGACTCGACCCTTAAAGAGCAAACCCCGCTTGGCCATCTTCAGCAGAATCAGCCTCACCAACTCCCCCATGTACATCCCACTCACCATCTTCTCAAACCTTGAGGAGACAAGACCAAGCAAAACAACATCTATGAAACTGATCTCACAGACAAATCATGGACTGGTTGAAATATATCTGGTTAAGAAAGGAACAGTAACATCTTTCAATGCATGACTTGAACAATTATTTGTAGAACAGCACATGGTACTGAAATTTACAATATATCATTGAACACTGCAATGACACAGTATATCATTAAGCAAGGCTGTGTTATGATAGAATATACCATTAAGCACTGTATTTGCCATGTTCAGCTAAAAGGCAGGGAAGCCAAGAGAACCATTTAGTAGTGAGCATGGAGTAAACTGTATATAAGCTGTATGTCATGCCAGAGGAAGGGCTGAAATGTTTAGATCTGCGAGACTCTAGTAAGGGTGCGATACCCTTACTACTGATCCACTGCTGCCACTGAATACTAAATATTTCTGCAACCTCTCAGTCTTAGTTACCATATAAATCCTTATTAGCTCTTTGGTTAGTTCTTTAAACATCAAGGACCTGCTAACGAGTGTATAATATCAAGCGCACTGTCATGCAATCTACATAGACAAACACTGGCAGCAGAATGACTTGTACGGAAGAATGATGCGGCACTGTCATAAGATGTCACCTTTGCGACAAGTCAGTTTGTGAAATTTCTGACCTGCTAGATCTGCCCTGGTCAACCATAAGTGCTTTTGAGAAGGAGTAACAACAGCTTAGCCATAAAGTGGTAGATCACACAAACACATACAGGGAGCCACCGAATGCTAAAGCGTGTGGCACATAAAAATTGCCTGTTGTTTTTTGCATCACTCACTACTACGTTCTCTGGAGTGATGAATCACACTTCATCTGGCAGTCTGATGAATGAATCTGTGTTTGGCGGATGCCAGGAAAACGCCGCCTACCAGAATGTATAGCGCTAACAGTGAAGTTTGGTGGAGGAGGGATAATGGTCTGGGGCTGTGTCCACGATTTGGGCTCAGCCACTTAGATCCAGTGAAGGGGAATGTTAATGCTAGAGCATGCATGACATTTTAGACTCTATGCTTTCAACTTTGTGGCAGCAGTTTGGCTAAAGCCCTTTCCTGTTTCAGCATGACTGTGCCCGTGCACAAAGCGAGGTTTGAGGAGGTTGGTGAGGAGGAACTCCAGTGGCCTGCACAGAGCCCTGACTTCAACCCCACTGAACATTTTTGGGATGAATTGGAACACAGGCCCTCTCATCCACAGTGTCTGACCTCACAAATGCCCTTTTGTCCAAATAGACACAAAATCCCACAGACACGCTTCAAAATGGTGTGGAAAGCTTTCCCAGAAGAGTGGAGGCTTATATAGCTGCAAAGCTACATAATACACCTATATGTTTGCTTCATAGTGATGACTCTATAATAAACCTTAAGATTATTAACTGAATAATATTCTCAGTGTTAAATTGGACCATAAAAACATACAACTGTTTTCCAGGGTTGATGGAAGCTGCATCGATTTCACGATCAAAATTTGTAATGAAATCATCAAGTGCCCCATCGTCTCCGAAAGCTCCCCACTCTGTGTTGATGCACATCCTGCCCTCGTCTCCTTCCACCAGATCAATGTGCCTCAGTTCCTCCATGTAGCACGCATTAGTGCCCGTACCTGAGGGAGCACACAGACTGACATCATCTGTGTTTAAACTGACTTTATGATATCTGAAATAATTAAAAGGATACTGAACATTTGGTAGCATATCTTTTGCACAAAATCTGAATTAGGTAATCAAATTAAATATATTTCATGTGTATATAATGCTCCTGCAATCATAACCTGATCAGATCATAGTTCAGTTAGTATTCAGGCATGGTCAGTGTGGTCTCACCTATGATGACTCCCACCTCACAATGCTGGTCATCATATCCACAGGTCATCATGGTCCCCACTGTGTCATTGACAAGCGCAAGGACATCCACATCAATCCCCTGTTTCCACACACAGCACTGGCTTTACAACCTCAAAGCATTTTGTTTCATGTCAGAATTTTTACGTTCTTTAAAATTAAATATGTTTTATTTCCATATAAATTATATAAGTATTGGCTATTTTTTCATACCCCCACATTGCTGATGGCTTGCCTCAGTGCCTGTACAACGTCGGTGCCTTGTACACCTCTGGCCTTGAAGTTCTTTGACCATGAGAGTAGTACACCCTGTAACAATTTAGAAAAACATCCTCAGGACAGTGTTAGAAAGCTATGAAGTGACTTGTGCTGATTTATCTATGTATTGATCAAAGGCATAACTGTGGGATGCAGGGGTGCTGGAGGTGTTGTTGCACCCCATGCTGGCCTATAATTGGTACTGTACAAGTTAAACATTTTTCAGCATCAAGAAAAACAAGAAAATTACACAGAAGCCTCAACAACTAAACAGTTTTTAAAGAAATCTACAGGAATATTTTTCTACACCTTCAAAGTTCAGTCTTAGAACTTGGTTGCGTTTTCTGCTACACACAATTCAAATATTGAGGTCTGGACTCTGGAGTTTGCAGTCCATTGTTCTGAGAACACCAGCAGCTTATTTGTTTGATTTACAAACATTCTTCTTTTTTGTCTGTTTCCTTTTCTCAGTAACAGCATCCTGACAGCTACACATCCTGTAAGACTCATAGTGTTGAGTTGTCTTCTCACAGTGGAAGGATGAACAGAAGCACTTGTGGATTTTTTCAGACCTGAAGCAAGAGTGGAGCTTGATTTTCTCCTCTCTCTCAAAGATGAAAGCTTGAAGTACTGTTTATCTGATGAAAACAGATTTTTTTGTTTGTTAGGAGCTGAAGGAAGTTATTGTTGTGAAATGTGCTGTGATGTGTGTGAATGTGTTGAAGTTGTATTATAGGCTGCCTATTTTTGTTTTTCTCCTTACATGGTCATGTTTGTCACACCTGTTACTTGTCCTGTATAAGCTGTGTCTAATCTTGACATCAGTCCGACTATAAAACTGTGTCAGTCCAGTGTCTTATGGGCTGGCTGGGTGTCTGGAACCTGCGCGCGCAACGAATAAACTTCACTTGTCCAGACAACAGACCGAGTCCCCTGGTTCGTTGGGGTTTGGATTCTTCAGAGCCCCAGTTTGTCTATATTTAAAATTTTTTTTTGAACTCCAGTTTTGGAAACTCCTGCTGTTTTTCTCTTATTTTTCCTTTGACTTTCTTATTCCTCATGCATATGGATCATCTTATATCTAATCTCCTCAGAAATATCTCCTGAAAAATGAATAGCTTGTACTTAATGGCCATTTTGACTGGAAATGAAATAAGCGAAGTGTGGTGTCTGACTTTTGTCCAGAACTGTATGTAAACGTTTTGCGGTATTATCAGATTCTTAAAATTCTCAGTGTTTTGTACCTCATCTAGGTTAGACTGGAGGCAGGGGAAAGAGAAGGTAAAGCCCAGTGGTTTCTTCTTCTGGTTGATGTTATTCTTCTGCATGAAGGTTTTTAAGGACTGTGCCACATGATCAAAAAGCTGTGAGACAAATGAAGAGACATGAACAGGGATCTATCCAACTATGCCAAAGTTTAAAACATGACAGTATAAAACATGCCTGGCTGTTAAAATCAATAATCTATCTTTATCTACAGTCTATAATAAAAGACAATACAGGATGCTGTGTCAAAGAACGTGACAGTTCAATGGTCATTCAATGTCTCTTAATAGCTCTACAGGATGTTGTATCGTTTTCCTGAGTATTCCTTATCAGCTCTTTTTGCTAACCTCTTACTCGACTTCAACTGGACAGTGATGATCCACAAAATGTAAAGTAGAAGTTTGGAGGACACTTTCCCCTTTTCCCCCTTTTCTCTTCTGTGTTTCATGTATTTCTTACGTATTGCTCTATCCCACTATCCCCGCTCCTACTCCCTCCCCCCTCTTCCACCCCCTCCCTTCCTCATTCCTCTTCCTAATCCCTGTGTGTTACAACTGAAAACTTGTCATTGTTTTTACATCTTAAAATTGCTTGTTCCATAGTTGTCAGATTGCACATCGTATTAAGCTAAGTTTAACCTACCAAAATAACCTTTTTGCTATATTTACAATTGTAATTAACTGGATAGTTTATGAAGGCATTGTGGATACAATCATATGCAAACGTTTGAACACCTCTCCAGACAAATTACATGTTTTGTTGCTGTTCTAAGTGAACAGCAAATGTCCTCCACAGGGTACAAACTTAAATATGGCATTTTCTGTGAATTCTAGCACACAATTTCTATTTACTTGCTGAATTGAACACAATGGAAAACAATAAAGCACAAAATATTCCAATGTTCCCTACCTTTTACACAGGCCACATTTTATGTTTTATTTTGCCCAATTTCAGATAAGCAGTAATTGTGCATTTAAATGTGCAGAAGTGTGTTCTCTGTAGAGGATGTGTCAACTAATTTTCACTTATAAAATCAACAAAACATGTCATTTGACCTGGGGCGCCCAAACTTTCACATGCGAGGGTAGCTGGGGATTCTCCTGATCAATGAAATTAAGGATGCAGAGTGTTTCTCAGGGTAAAACTGTGATGCCTAGAAGGTGAAATAAATAACCTTTAACCACAATCACCTCCTCCCTAACGTGAAAAGGGAGGACTTTGAACGGCCGACATCATTCTCAGTCTTCTTTCATGTGGTATCCTGTTTTACCGATAGACAGCAAGAGCAAACCACTCATACAGATTGAATTCTACATATTAACTTCTAATATGGTGTTTTATTGAAAAATAACAAGAGCAAGCCACATAACATATTCTAACCTAGCATCTATACTAGTAGAACTTTGAAATTTGATGTGAAGAACTTACATCTGTTCCTCTTCCATTAAGAACCTCCTCTGGGATGGGGAAGGTCTCACTCTCCATCTGCACTTTTCTTTTTCCATCCTCAGATACCTTCACCTGGAGCACCTTGAACCTGGAACCACCAAGATCCAGCGCCAGGAACTCACCTTTCTCTACAAGGGCCACAATCACAAAGCAGTCATTGATAAACTGAGTCAAGATAAACGTAGTATGATTTGTTACCTTCTCTGAACTTCAACCAATTTTTTTGGCCAGTTTTAAAATGACTTGTATTTGTTAGTAAACAGTACTTCTAATGTAAGATAAAGCACATAACAGTCCTCACATAGACCTAGATAACAGCCTTCAATTTTGCATCCCAATTATTTTAGGAATGTTTTAATGTATTCACTGAAAAATTTTAGAATCAACCGCAGGAGCATCACAGCATCAGTGACATTTTAAAGGCTGCACTAAGTAAGATTGGGGATTTGGAGACCTCTCTGGTGGAAATGTGTAACTGCACACAACGTGCAGAACAATATTTTGTAATTTTGTTGGTTGTGCTTCAGACCCCTTCCTCAAGCAAATACACCTAGCGTTTGCAAATGCCTTGAAGGAGCATTCAAAGAGAACAGTCAAAACTTGGTGAAGGATGTGTCTTCCGAGGACGTAAGTGAATTATCTACCATTGTCATACATCTTTATTAGTATAATGTTGAATTTGCATTTGAGACCTAAACATCGAGCCGAACCTTCTTTTTGACTCTGTATGCGTAACATTAATACATAAAGATATGACGTGATCCAAAAACTCCCGCCAAATCTGACGCGACACCTCTGACTTTTAAATTATTATTTCAAGCTTTACAGGGTGACGTGCTGAAGTGCACACACACCATATTTCAGCAGGTTTTCCTGACTCAGTAATACTTAAAAAATCTTACATAGTGCAGCTTTAAAAGCAGTTTTGCGGTCTCGGTCTATGCCCAGTGAAAGCTCCTTGGAAGGTACATGTTGTGCTTACTGTCAAAACACGCAACTCACCATAAGACACTAAAATGTTTTTAAAAGCAAAAAAGTAAATAAAAAAAAAATTATGTCACGAAGGAAAAAAGCCTGTATTAACGTTATCTTAGATGTGAAAGGAAGAGTAAATAAAATTCAGTAGCTCTTTGGGAGAAGTCATCTGACAACACCCGACGTGCTTTTGATATTCTGATAAACGCTAAGTGTACCGGAGCCGTCTGGAGTGGAGCACACGTGTGTGGGCAGCATCTTCAGGGCAGCTGCGGCGTTACTCTCCCGGGAAAGACCCTTCTCCATCTCCTCTCTGAAACGTCTCGAAATGTCCCACAGCTGCTCATCGGAGAGGCGCATGGCGTACAGAAAGCGGTCCACCTGTCGAAAGAGAGAAGTTAAAAGCACAGACAACTGTGACTCTCGAAGGCTTTATGCCTTAAAAAGGTGGTTCACCAAAGAATCACTGAAAAATGTTTATAAATGTCAAAGCAAACATCTAGCATTACCTCAGTGAATCAAAGGTAAGACATGAATAAAGACATTCACGCCCACCATGGTGATATGTTTTTGCCTTCAATGATTAGGTTTAGGTTTTTCGGTTTGCTGTGTTTTTTTTTTTTTTTTTACTCACCCCAGTGGCCTAGCTTTCTCTCAGTCATGTCTTGGGTCTTTGGGTTTGCCAGTGTGCTTTACCCTGGCATGATTTAGTTTAGGTTTTTTAGTTTGCGGTGTTGTTCTCCACACCTTTGTCCATCTCAGCTGTCTGATTTTAGCTCAGATAAGTTATGTCATCTACATTTGGCAAATGTGCCTTTGGTGATCAAACACATGCTTTACAGTCTTTATAGTAAAGGGTGCTGCAGTTAGATGTGTTTATATGAAAACATTATTTTGGCTGATTGCCAGAATATGGTGATTTTACAGGGTGGACGTGTTGGAATAGATATGGTGGTGACTGCATGGAATAGGCTGCAATGACAAAGCATCTTCCATTTCCCCAAATGCTTGTTACCTGGAATCTTAAATATCAAGATGTAAACATTCATTAAGATGTTAACATGTAAACAGTCCATTCAGAGTGGTTTGAGTTGTTCACAGTGGTGGTGATGGGAACCAGACATCCAAAGCATTTTAACGCCTCTGAAAGTTACCTCATAAAAAATTATGACATGAAATGGTCACGAATACGCTGCCTGACACGTTGTTTTATGATAGTTTCGAGATAAGCTTTTGGCCTATATATGTTTCAAAAGCTGTCCATAGCAGTGGGGCAGGGCATTAAAAGGCATCAAACCATTTTTATTTCCCATTCACCACTATTTTACCATCGTCAACATTACATATAAAACCTCAGAAGACACATCGATTGGCTACTTTTGCGTTGTAAACATTGTGGCTCCTGGTTTCTATCACCACCACTTTACTCTTAACATCTCAATGAATCTATTATGCAAAAAAATTCAAAGAATTTGTGGTATTCCTATTTACAGCATATTTGCCATCCTGCTTGTTGTGCTTGCTGGGTTCACTGGTCTAAGACTTTCCGAAACCGTCCTGATATTTACCAAAATGATGTAAACCACAGGACGTAGATAAAAAAAAGGCCCAATATAGAACGTTTATACTGCGGATAACAATGACTGAAAACTAATGGGGATCAGTGAGCATAAGCTTACATGATGGCAAATTAGTCCTACTGACTTCTATTCATTATCATCCACATTAATACTTTGGGTGAACCTGTCTTCTGTAATGCTGTCACTGCTTTGGTACATTTCGGTTACCCAGAAAAGCCGTAGGATGAGTAGCAAAGTCATAATGCTAATGATTTAGACATCTACTGCAATTATATGACGTTCCAAAAGATAACAGGGGTGTGCCTGTACAACAAATGAGCATAGGATTGCAGAAGGAATGTGATATTAGACAAAGATATAGTAGGAGAGCATTACTGTATTTTAAAAATGGCTAATGACCCCGGACTGGAATACAGTACAACAAACATCTGATGCAATCTGTCCAAATTCTTTTCTAAAAATAAAAGTGGAAAACGTAATAGAGACTAATTCAGCCCAATGAACGTTGAGGGAAAGGGCAAGGTCCTTGGCCTCCACTTACTTTCCACACACCAATGAGATGTGACATAAGAGAGTTAATGATTCGCAGGGGCCACGGTGTAACCACATTCATCACCAGCATCAGGCCAGCTCTGCTGAGGAGGTGACTGGCAAACGTGTAGGTGGGATTATACTAACTCAGACTGTCATTTGAGCATGATTTCTCATTCAAGCGAGAGAAAATACAAGACTGGATCTCTGCTTGTGGGCACAATGGAATCACGATGGAAATCAACATGTTTAAAATCCAGTTTGGAGTGCCTTCGGGTAAAGCTTAGAAGACGACATCTGATAAATGTGCACATCATTTAGAGCTTCAGACGGATTGAGGTAAAAATTTACAGCCCAAACAGGTTCATTAATACAAAATAGTAACTAAAACTCTTGATTTTTTAATTCACAAGTAAATATATGGTGCAATATATTTTACACATTTCAACATGTTGACAATTCAGTAATAAAAAAGTACCTTTTTGATCTGATCCTCCTGCAGCTTGGTGAAGTAAAAAGACAGCAAGTGCACAGCAAACATCTTGATTTCTCGTGGTGCTCTACTTACTTCAATAAAATAAAAGTAAAACCTCACACATCAGATGTTGACCACTTTTCCCCTCCCAACACCGAGATGTGTTTTCCTCCGAAGTCCAGCTACCGAGAGTGAGGCGAAAGTTTTTCTCCTACTGAAGCTGCTTTTCCTGTGAGAG
>JAILXH010144653.1:3513-19364 GCA_023558415.1 Piaractus mesopotamicus
ACTATCATTTTAATCCTGGATTACTTTTACAGTTATTCTATATTAAATGTAATCCTGCTTCTCTATTACTTTTAACTCAGATTTAAACTTTATTCAGGGATTAAATTTCAACTTCCAATTTTGGTGGTTTAAATTTACAAAATGTGTTTAAAATGGGTGATCTCTGCAGAACACAAAATCTCTCTCTGAGAGAAGCTATACATAAAAGCCCCTCTTTTATACTTGTAACTTACTCGCTTATGCAGTCCTATGCTAGTTTTCACCAAAAATGGAAAAAAGTAATTTGAAGACAATGATTAGTGTTGAGAGTAATGTTGATGCTTTTTATTTATACTGCTAAATTCATCATGGCAGGCAATCAAAATTATGGAAGGCTATGGTTTTAATCACAGATTAAGGCTTTATTTGCAGATTTGTTAAGGCATTTTTAAAATTACATGGTGCAGTGCAACGCAATTTAAAGTAAAACCTAGATTAACAAAATCTTGATTAGCTCTAATTTTTTTTGTTTCAATTTAATCTTTGTTGGTGCAACCTATCCTAAGTGATTACAGGACACTGAGCAGCAGTGGTCCTGCTCCATGCCGGACACACAGACGGTCTCTGACTCGTATGAGTTCCTGTCCCACAGTGACACAGGATCAGTGCTCAGGTTTGCGTGACAGGGTTTGTTTATTTAGATGCAGACAGGAGCAGAAGAATGTATAATAGGTAGACAGTAGGGACAGTAGGGTGTCCGCACACCCAACACACAAGAACTGGTGTAAGTAATGTACTCATCACGGTGCGTAATATGTGTATGAGTGTGTATTGTGTGTTGTGTTGGTCTGCTAGTGTCCATATGGAGATGTGATGGAGTCTGACAGGGACGCAATGCTTCACTGAGGCAGACAGGCCAGTCCAACAGCAGGCTACTCTCTGTCTATAAATACCTCTCTCTCTATCCCTCTATCCCTCCATCTTTCTCCATCAATTTCGCTATCTTCATTTTCGTGTTTATCAAAAGCACCAAAATAAGCAAAATACAAAGAGAATAAATAAACAAAAAGGATGCAAATGATTAAAAATAAATCAAGCACACATACAAAAAAAAATCATAATCAGAGTCACTCCAGTCCAGATTGCCGTGCATAAGCAGGGCACTGGGGAATGTTATGTAACTGATCCTAATCCTTTTTGCTACGGAGCACAGAATCAGGAAAGGATGCTTCACCAAGCCAGACCAGGCTACTATTATCCCAGCCCAGACATATCCGTCAGAAGCAGCCAGCTGGCTGTACAGCTACAGAGGGCAGCACACAGGCTTCAGTCAATTTGACAGCTTTCTGCTGACATAACCTGTTATCTACAAAAATGTGTAAAAACTGTTTTAAGCTATGCAACATGTTTGCTCATTTTTATGGATAACGATATTTTGCATGCTGTTGATAATTAGAAGGGTAAAATGTCTAGATTTATTGTCATTTTGAAATATTATTTAAATGCAGTTATATGACTGCATAGTTAATTACATAGTTAGTTATGTAATGGCTTGCGTTTACTTTCATTTTGTACTGACACATTCAGGTCTGCATGTCCACATTTTGTGTTTGATTTTTTTGCCAACTAAAGATAAAATGTGACAAAAAATGTCATGGGTTTTGTTTCCATAAAGCAAGCTTGCACAAATATAAGTTTGTATCAAATACACATCAAAATAAATTCTACATACAAACACAAATGTGATACAGACTGATAGTTTAGAACATGGGTGTCCAATCCTGGTCCTGGAGATCTACCACCCTGGAGACTTCAAATTCAACACACCTAGTTGCAATATTCTGATGCCCCTGAAGGCCTTCATTACCTGGATTAGGTGTGTTAGATTAGGGCTGGAGCTAAACTCTGCAGGGTTGTAGATTTGCAGGAGCACCCCTGGTTTAGAATCTGCACACTTAGAATTTCCCCACTGGTTTCAGTGAACAACAACTAAGAAATAATTAATTCTGTATTACACCATGCTTTTATCACCAGCACTAACACAACTTCCAAGCACCACTTGTTGTTGTCACATGTGGCGTCTGTCCTCAAACATTTCCTTTTATAACATGAATATAAAAGTAATAGGATCCTTCTTTCTAAATCCTTCTTATGTAAGACTCAAACCAAACAAGGAGATATAGCAACCACATCTCAAATCACCCACATCCTGTGGTTTGTGAGCATGTGTGTCCTGATCCAGTTCTCTCGGAAAATGTAGAGTAAACAAAAAAAAAAAACAGAAGCTCTCTTTCAGCCAAGACACTAGATTATTATACAGAGGGGGTCAAAATTAATCGAGTCACCCCAACTCATTACTGGCACACACACACACACAGCGCTGCAACACCGCTTAATGGCTCTCACTAATTTGGTGGCAGTACACCCTGATACAGACACACACACACACAGACACATACACACACACCATAAAAGTGCCACTCTGGCTGGCAGCACTCCCAGGCACGGCTGCCCTGGTTTGTTCTCCACTCTAAGCCTGCCACTACAGTGACAGGAGATGTGATGCTCAATTAAACCCCGACCCACTTCTGCACAAATCCCCTCGGACAGGTTAAATCAGGTTAAAGTTCTCACATTTTGCACAAATAGCACTTCTTTGGGTTCAAAGAGGGGATGTTATATATATTATCATATTGTGATATGTGCTATGAACAACAGATTTGTTATGGTTAAGTAAGGTTTGCCAACTTTAGTGAGGTGACTGGAGTGAGGTTTTCAGGTGGCTGGAGTGAGATTTTCAGGTGGCTGGAGTGAGACGAGTCAGATTTTGAGGTGGTTAGAGGGAGACTGGAGTGAAATGTCAAGTGGCTGGAGTGAGACTAGACAGACTTTTGCATGCAAAAGTGTGTATCCACTGTTACACTGCTTAAAATACTAATTTGAACCACAGCTCATAATCATTATTATTAGCCAGCCCACATTTTTGCTCTAATCCAAACCATCCAAATACATCTGAACCAAACTATCAAGAACACTAAATCATGTGTGTACATGTGTTGTGAGTTGGGCACAATGGCACCACTCCACTGAACTCCGTAATGCTCACCCTGGCCACAATAATGACATTAAAAAAGCAGAGGCTGTGGGAGATACAGCCAATGTCTTTTTAACAGGCCAAGATAGGACTTAATCAGGAGTCATCATGCAGAAAGAACATAAAATAGTGGAAATGTAAGTTTTCTCTGATCACATAGGTTGACTGGTTTGAGATTTCTTTGCACAGTTGGACAACTTTAGAAAAGACCCAAACTCGTGAGTTTCAAGCTAATACTGTGAGAGGATATTCTGTTTTCTGAGTCAAAGAAGAACAAGATCATCACGATTGTTACCAGCATAAAGTTCAAAAGCCAGTGACTGTCATGGTATGGGGGCATTAGTCGGTAACTTGCACATATGTGAAAGCACCTTTAATGCTGAACACATTTTGAGCAGTAAGTTTTGCCTTCTAGATGGTATCATTTTCAAATCCATGCTTATTTTAACAAAATAATGTCAAGCCACAGTCTGCATGTGTTACAACAGCATGGCTGCATAATCATAGTGCGGGTGCCTTCCTGCAGTCCAGACCTGTCTCCCACTGAAAATGTATGCCAAACACAACAATGAAAGGCCCGTGAAGTTGCACAGCTGAAGACTTGCATAACAGAAAAATGGCAAGCAATACTGCTTTCAGTCCCTACATGATTAATCGTGTTGTTAAAAGAAAAGGTGATGTTACACAGTGCTAAACATGCTCCTGTCCCAACTTTTTTGAAACGTGCCGCCAAAATCAAATTTAGAATGAGTATATTTACAAAAAAGTATGAAGTTCACAGGGTTAAACATCAAATATTGTGTTTCTGTACTGTATTCAATTTAATACAGGTGAAGCAAAATATTATAATCACTGCTTTCAGTTATTATTAGCATTTCACATTCTGTCCCAACTTTTTAAAATTGGGTTTGTACATACTTCTTTACAAAATAAATTACATTTACACTCAACTTACATTCTGTATTGATAGGTCAGAGTATGCATGTCTGACCAAATGTGGTAGCAATTGAAATTTTAGAATTGAAAGAATGTGTCCGCCTGTTTCAATGAGCTATGAGTGAGATATAATTAAAGAAAATGTGAAAAGGGGAATTTTGAGGCATATACACCACGAGGGATCTAAAAGGGTTACCACCATTAGACCTTAACACATAATCACAAACACACTTTCAGATGATGTACTCGCCAAATGTATGAGTCTCAACTTTGCTTTTCTGCTGATCAGTCACATACTGAATTTTTTCAGTCAAACCACTGGACCCTAACTCTATCTTCATTAGAGTCACACCATCCATCTCCAGTACATTCAAACATAACTACACACACAAGCCCTCACTCTTGGCAGATATGGAAGCCCTCAGCAGAACAGCATCATCATCCAAAACTAATCATTCAAAACATGCAGAGGAGCCAGAATGTCCAAACAGCAGTAGAAAAAAATCCAACAGTAATGCAAGTTCAGAACATGACAACACCACTGCCTTGGAAATCTTCTTAGCACTTCTCTGTTTAGCATTACGAACATCTGCTCTACAGCCTTGTGACATGCAGCTTTAGAGCTGTGAACTCTCAATTTCACAGAAATTCAACTGCAAATCTAATCTCTTGGAAGTGTCAGAGTGGGATCTGGACGAGGTGAGAGTAATTACATAAATGTGGTTTTGCAGTGCAGAGCAGGGCGTGTGTGTTTGGTCCCTGCAGAGTTAGAACTGAACCTCAGAGCTCCCCGGCCGAGCTGCGAAAACACCACCAACCAAAGCGGTCATTCCTCATCACCTACTTCCACAGGTAAAGAGCAATGGGGGGTTGGGGGAGAACCAAATAGAGCAAGGGAAAAAAAATCAACTAAACTATTTTACCACTTTCTTCATCTGCCCACAAGAACAGTAAAATGTGATCAATCTGTAAAAAGTCATGATTCAAAAAGGCAGTTTTACCAGACTTTCTCATGTTCTCATTCCTATCCAGAGCCTCTGTTTATACTAACTGGAGAGGTAGAGAAAAAGAGACAGCATGAGCGAGCATGAGAGAGAGAGAGAGAGAGTGAGAGAGAATATGAAGGGGCAGTAGTGGAGCTGAGGGTCAGCTGGCAAAGGGAACTGGAGGGGGGATCTGAGCACTGCAAACCATCTGGTAGAATCATCCACTAAACTAGCCTCCACACATACACACACAGTTTTCAGTATCTCCAATAAACTCTGCAGAGATACAAAGACAGTGCTCCTTAAACAAGTTATATGGTTTTGTAGTGAGTAGAGGTCACCAGTGCAGAGTCAGAGTGGTCACAGTCATATAACTGCCCTTTTGCTGATTTGATCACGCTTACTGTTCCTTTCTGACTCTGATCAGGTTGTTTCACATTCTTTTCCAAATCCTCATCTGATATTCCACTGATTAACCTTATACTGCGATAAAAAAAACTGTTCAAAGGATATAAAAGTTTGAATCATTTGCACTTTTGTGCATTCCGCAATCTACGGGTACATCATTTCTCTTTTATTACATCTAGTTAATAATTTGGCTTTGCACTTTCTCTGTTGATTTAATTAAGGTGAGAATTAGTGATAGTGTAAACTACAGTTTAAAATATTGCCACCACCTGTACCCATAAGTGACCAACCTTTACTGTGCATGTTTACTAGGTTAAGACTTTAACTTTTGCATTAACAAAATGTTTATTATTATTGTGTACGGCAGAATATAAAGCTGCCTACAAGTTCCTTGTTTGTAACACTGAGCCAAACAAAGTGTACCCTCTTAAATAAAGCTGAAATATTTCTAACACAGTAAATACTTACTTTATAAATTAATATAATTCCAGTAAGTATTCTGGAATTAGATTAATTCATAAAGTTTATAACTGCATTAAAATTCTGTTGCCCTTGTTTCCAAGACCAAGCAGAGTAGGGCAAAATAAACTCCCCTGCAGTACAGCTTAGAGCACTGTTTACCAACCCTGGTCCTGGAGATCTACCTTCCTGTGAACTTCAGACCACAATCTGCCACACCTGCTCCAGCTAACTAATTTCTTTAGAAGTCCTTGATTGGCTGAATCAGATGCATTAGCATTAGGTAGGGGAGGGGGCAGCATGTTAGATGCAGGCTGGAACTCTGCAGGAAAGTAGATCTCCAGGAGGAGGGATGGCGATCACTGGCTTAGAGTATATTCAGATTAATTTGATTTTCTTGTCAGTGCGTGACATCATGCTCTTCTTCTCTTCTCTTGTTTCTTTTCAAGGTAGGCAATATTAGATGGTTAAAAATTGAGGTTTTTGTGTTTAAAACCTAATAAAAAAAACTATTGCTCAATGTTGAATGGTGTCTACTAGAGCTAGGGCTTCAGTTCAGACCATAAATGTCAAAATCAGGTCCAAAATGAGATTTAAAAACTCATTTTTAATGAGCTAATTTTTGCTAGTGACCGTATGGAATTTTATAATTGTCTGTTAGCAGTAACCTAGCACTGGTGCAGATAAACATTTTTAGTCATTTAAAATAAAACGTACATCTAATGCTTGTAAAAGAGAGTCCATATTTTATTTGAAGGCCACAACAGACATTAACATATATTTTACCATTTATGTTGCAATTTTACAGTAAAGGGCCTTTATACAGAGCTGCTGCCGTTTTCTTCTTCAAACAACTGACTGAAAGCTGGTGAGACTAGGGATAGTATTTGCAGTCAGTGACGTATCCAGGACTCATCGGAAATCACACTGTGATTAGTTGATTTTTCTGTCACTTTCTAATTATGCTACTGGTTAATAAGAATAATAATAATAATAATAATAATAATAATCATCTTTATATAGCACTTGTCATGCCAGTGGCAGCTCAAAGCGCTTTACAGTCATTAAAGCTGATAAAGTTTAACAGTAATAGAAGAAATGATTATTAGTATTAATTTTAAAACGTATAAGAAAATGACACAGATCAAATGAAAAGATAAATACCAAGAGACGCAGAGTTTTGATTAAACGCTAAGTTAAACCGATATGTCAAGAAGGCATTAGGCCTTATGTCCAGTTCCTGAAGGCCTAACTCATGAAAGACTTCACTTGGCTATATCTACATAGATACCACAGTGGAAAAAATCCTGACTGGACAATTGTCCTTTTGGCCAAGGATCTCCAAGACTTTAACCCTTTTGTTTCTAATCAAACTTGACAATGAAAAAAGAATGTTACTACACTTACAGAATTTAAATACACCAGTCATGATGAATGAATTACAACCCCGTTACCAAAAAAGTTGGGACGCTGTGCAAAATGTAAACAAAAACAAAATGCTATAATGAGCAAATCATTAAACCCTATATTTCATTGAAAATTGTACAAAGACAACGTGTCAGATGTTGAAACTAACAAATGTTGTTATTTTTTGAAAAATATATGCCCATTTTGAATGTAATGCCAGCATGTTCCAAAAAAGTTGGGACGGGACAACAAAAGGCTGGTAAAATTGTGTAATGCTAAAAAAAAAAAAAAAATTGGCAATAGGTCAGCAACATGATTGGGTACAAATAAAGCATCCCAGAGAGACTGAGTCTTTCAGAAGTTAAGATGGGGAGGGGTTCACCACTCTGTCAAAGACTGTGTGGGCAAATAGTGCAACAATTCAAGAATAACGCTTCTCAATATAAAATAGCAAATAACTTTTGCTTTATCATCTACAGTACATAATATCATTAAAAGATTCAGAGAATCTGGAGAAATCTCTGTATGCAAGGGACAAGGCCAAAAACTAGTATTTGCTGGCAGCGATCTTTGGGGCCTCAGGCAGCAAAAAAACAGACATGATTCTGCAGTCAGGAACACTTCTGAAAACCACTGTCTGTAAAAAGCGTTCGTCACTGGATCCACAAATGCTAATTAAAACTCTAAAATGTAAAAAAGAAACCATATATGAACAGGATCCAGAAACGCTGCCGCCTTCTCTGGGCCTGAGCTCATTGAAAATGGACTGAGGGAAAGTGGAAAAGTGTTCTGTGGTCTGACAAATCAACATTTAAAATTCTTTTTGGAAATCATGGACACTTTGTCCTCTGGGCTAAAGACGACTCAGCTTGTTATCAGTGCACAGTTCAAAAGCCAGCATCCATGATGAAATGGGGGTGCATGGGTGACATGCACATCTGTGAAGGCACCATTAATGCTGAACAATATATACATGTTTTGGCAACATATGCTGCCATCCAGACTGCGTCTTTTTCAGGGAAAGTCTTGCTTATTTCAGCAAGACAATGCCAAACCACATTCTGCATGTATTACAGCAGCATTGCTCTGTATTAAAAGAGTTCGGGTGCTAAACTGGCCTGCCTGCAGACCTGTTACCACTGAAAACATTCGGTGCATTATGAAATAAAAAAATACGACAAAGGAGACCCCGAACTGTTGAGCAGCTGAAATCCTATATCAATCAAGAATGGAAAAACTTTTCACTTTCAAAACTACAGCAGTTGGTCCTCCTCAGTTCCCAAACGCTTATAAAGTGTGTTAAAAGAAGAGGTGATGAAACACCGTGGTAAACATGCCTCCGTCCCAACTCTTTTGGAACGTGTTGTTGGCATCAAATTCAAAATGGGCATATATTTTTCAAAAAACAATACAATTTCTCAGTTTCAACATTTGATATGTTGTCTTTGTAGTATTTTCCTTTAAAATTATGGTTTACATGATTTGCATATCATTGCATTCTATTTTTTATATACATTCTGCACAGCGTCCCAACTTTTTTGGAAATGGGGTTGTAAATAAAACTTGTGTACTTTTTAGTTCCCAGAAAACCTTAGGCCTTCTGTGAAGGCCAAGAGTTCCCCACTGCTAATTACATATCACAGCACTAATGTCACCACAACATGAAAATAAACAGTATCGCAAAACTTCTGTTATAACCATGATGCTGGAATACACAGCGACACCTCTTAGCCAATACACAAAAGCATTGTGCACAATATGCAGACACACCTAGCGGTGCAGAAAACACAGCAGCTCTGCACAATAAAGAGACAATGGCATGGCTTGTTTGTGTGTTGAGCACATTTGTCCAAAAAGACAATACAAGTCTCTTTGCTTATTCACAATACCTTAGTGTGCACCAGAGGAATGTAAGAAAAATGTGAGCTTCATTTAGGCACCTTGGTATTGTAAGGCACTCATTACACATAAACACTGCCAAGCAGCTGCTACATCAGTCAGAGCAATCCCCCCCTGAATACAGGTCTGTTAGAGACGGAGATGCTGCCCTGTGGGCAGAGGCCTGTGCTATGCTGTTATAATAGAGTACACTGAATGCCCTATTCATCTAAGAAGACTGCCTCTGCCCTGGGAGAAAATAATGGCCTTGACATTGTGACCCTGTTCCATTACCTTGTTAAACATCCACTGTGGTTTATGTGCCAATGTGGCTGTCTCACGACATGCGAAGGTCAACAAGGTCAATGGCCTCATCTACAGTCAGTACACAGGCCTTGGGGCTTCAGCGTGAGTAGATACTGTGTTCTCACACATCAGTTTCATGCTGTGCTGCAAAGCTGTCACCCCAGCCTCAAGTTTCATTAGCAGACCCAGTTAAAGCCTGTGACCATCAGTGGAGAAGAGGGCCTGGGATGAGCGCTGAGAGTCGCACGCTGTGCTGTTTGAGTGTGAACACTAATCCTCCCTCAAGACAGCACAATTTCAGCTTGGAGGCATGCCTGAGATAGCGCCGTCACGCCTCAGCATGGCCGAACGCAGAATAAGCCCCGAGTTCAGACAGCTAGCTTAGTCCCAGTGCTCCTATTACAACACCCACAGAGAGGCAGGCTTTATTTTACACTTTTTCCAAGAGATGGCATGACACCACGTTTTGTTTTCCAATCTTGATATCAACACTGAAACTTTCAATATTGACTGATACGGATTCTGGTGCAATATTTGTCTTCTTTGAAAACTAATAAGCTTTCAAAGTAAGTTGGGCGGTATCCACTTTTTCATTCCTTCATCTCCAAATATTACAGTGGTATACAGTATTACTGGGGGTGAGGGTATCATAAGTGACATTAAAGCATTATTGTGTCATGATGCAAAAGCATTTATGACCTCTTTCGTGCTGTCTCATCCTGCTTTATTTCTGTTTGATTCTGGCTAACCAAAGATGTGTTTGTTTGGATCTGTAGCATGATTGGCTAACTTAACATAAGTTTAGCAAGCAAGCTACAGAACCAAACAGCATCATACACCACAGCACAGGTTTGATTCTGACTAACTACTCTGCTGAAACAAGTACAGATGAGCAAAAGTCAAGTGACTGATGTTGGCGTAACAGAAAGCCAATATCTAACCTGTTCCGTGGTGTTTGGGACTGAAGCTTTTTGGCTAATTTAACAATAGCTTAGTTAGCGGGCCAAATGTGCTATATAAATAGTATTTGCAAAATCCAGAAAAAGCAACCCGCAGCCATATTGTTGACATTTCGTCAGTCTAATGTGAATGAGTAGCCAACTGCTGAAAAGTCACTTAGATCGGATGTGTTGATCCACACAAAATCGAACCACCATAATGCATTACTACCTGTGATAACATATCAAGACATCTATAATTACTTTGTAAATACTGCATCAGCAAACATATCACAGGAGCTAGAATAGCTAGACTCATTTATTCTGTCTGTGGAAGGCTCAGCGATATTCTGTTTTTAGCATCAAATACACTAAACATTGTTGAGATCAGAAAACTGAGTAACAGCTACATGTCTGTTTGATGAGGTTAATCAGTGTTGACAGTGTTAGCTTAGTTACGTAAGCCCTGCTAACTGACATTAACTGCATTCACTGTTTAGCTAAAACATAAAAAAAAATCCACTGAACACACTGATTTATCTGCGATCTTATTCAGAATATAAAAGGTCCTTGAGGGTAGAGTAATGTTTGATGCCAACAGCAATTTAAACTGAGTTGCAAAGCCTTTAAGGGATTTTGTTCCCAGCTTAACTGCCCAACACATGCTGCATATAAACTATGCTTTAAATGCATTCTGCAGTACTCATGGATACACACACCCAATATATATATCTTTAAATCCTGATCCTTGATGTCCTGTATTCTGCAACATTTCTGTCTAAGAACAGTTTAGTAGTGATAAATCTTAATAAATCAGCAAACGCTAAAGGAAAGCCATTGACTAAGGTGTTAACCTTTTAATCATGCACAGTGAAGACGGAGTATTCACAGCTCTGTTGTTTTGACTTTCCAAAAGCCCTGTGAATAATTTGCATGGCAAATTTGCCACACATGATGAACACAGTGGTGTTTTTGTTAGAAACAGCATGAGCGCACTGACAAAACAGAAATGTTTCTTCCAAGATATTTAGCAGGCATTACATTAGCAGCCATTACTAAGTTCATTTTACATGTGGCTCCTTTAAAAGTGACCTAACCTGCTGACACTCAGCCAGGCCTACTCCCTCTCTTCAGCCTCCACTCTACCCTGTATCTGACCACTCAGCCCCCTGAGACTCACTCTGGGTGTTGGCAGCCAGAGTGGCAGCCAGTATAGGTTTCAGGCCTGGGGGCGATGACAGGCCAGAGAAACAGCTGGAGAGACACGTGGTCATAAACCTCCAACCAAATCCTACCACAATAGCTACATCTCAACTGCGACAACTCACCAGAGAGCTGCTTGGGAACTTGGCCTTCCCCATCCACATTCCTCTCCTGTGCAAATGTTTATATTCCTAATTACAGGGCAGCAGAGGTCATACATAAGCTGAAAGGCAGACAACACTTCCAAACACAGACAGGTCAGGAACACGGCTGCAGCCAAGGCCTGTGTTTGAAGAGTCAAGGAGAGAATGGACGTGTCAGCGGTACATCGAAGAGCAGCTCTTAAGCACGGCCAGTGAGGAGCCTGTCTCTTACTATAACTTGTGCCACTACAGGAGAAAAACCTGCGTGGGTGTTACACGGCCCCCGGACCTTACAGCTAAGGGGAAACTCTCGTGCCTCTTCATGAATACGGGCTGTAAATCTAGACTAGCACAAACCTGACACTCCCTCCATAATGTTTCCCTTTCAGAGCACAGAGCGTAGGCCCACTGTGCCCTTTGACAGGGTAGATTCCTGCTTAATGAAAAGCAGACCATGCTTGAGATGCCTAGTAGTGGTTGTCTCTCTTTGTGCCTCACTGTTGCTAAATGACTACAGTTTTGTGCCCTTGAAATTAAAACTGTAACAATGAGTTTTTGACTATTCAAAAAAAGTCAACAAGGATTTGTATTGTTGATGCATCTAGAATCACACGCATGAGCTTTATGGCAAATTTCAATACACTAGGGTCAGCTGGGGTCAGTATGGCTTCTATTGTTTTGCTGCACTGTAAATGAACAAATGAATGGTTGCGCAACTGAACTGAAGGAAGCAGCAAAGCAAGATATTTTGAAGATGGTAAGTCACAGACAACTCAAAGCGTACAAAAGTAACATCATGGCACAAAGTAGTTAGATTAGTGAATTAATCTGAAAAAAGTTGTGACAGATTAACAGATTATAGAAATAATAGTTAATTAAAGCCCCAATATATTATGTAGCATAGGGCTAAATCCATATTATGTAACAAGACTAAATTCAGTACTGGCTGTCTTGAATGTTTTGATGTAAGGTGCTGAAGGACTCAGTAAATGACTACCATTTTCAGTCATGAATTTAAATTTTGACCTGAAAGTCCTGTAAAATCATACCTTATAACAGCATTGTACTGTTGTTCATATTTGAATAGTGCATTGGATCGCATGGATTGTAATGCTTGTAATTACAGTTTAAGGCATTCATGCTACCCTCAGATCTATCATTGAAAAAGAGGGACATTTCACGGTAAGAGACCACCCAGGCTGTCTTTCTTACTGTAGCCTTCCCGTGTTTTCCCACTGACGAGCCATTTGCCCCCTGAGTCAGCCCCCCCACAGATGGAGTGTGTCACTTATGTCGGCAATGAGACTTTTGATACTGTGGTCTTCACCCACTGGAAGTGACCTTTACAACCAAAATGATGGTTCTAAGATCAAGCAAAACACTTGCTCCTAGTTATATTAAAGTAAAGCCCATTCATTTGTGGTCTGACTGTGAAATTAATTTTCACCATTCTCATTGTGTGAGAGCTGAAAGGGTAGCATTATCTTGGTTAAGCTTGTAAAAAAGGACATCAATATGATCAAGGCTTGACCTCTTGTTGTGTATCTAGAATTCATGGGCAAGCCCCCCAAGGAAAGAGGCAGGGACCTGGTGTTTTATTGAAGATAACAAATGAGGAGCACAAGTCAAGAATTAGGGGGTTAAAATACACAGGCATGGTGAGTGCAGTAATCAAGTCAGGTAACGCATGATGCTGCTCCAATTTGTAACTCTGTCTGAAACTTTATCTACGAAATGAATTAGTGGGGACAGAAAGACAAAACCAAGAAACTGTGTAAGCTGAGAGCACATTGATTTTTTTCTCTCAGTGATATAAATGGAATTCTCCTCTTCCCCACTATGATAAAGAACCTGACACAAACACAAACACATACACGCACACACACAGAAAACCTAAAGCCTGAACATTTACAATATCTGAGTTCCGATCTCAAAAATAAAACACTATCAATTTCATGCAACCATTCGCTGTGTTGATATACATGGAGACATTAAACTGTTTCACTAACAAAATCTAATTATTTTATCTAAAAAAACAATGCCTCACACTCTCAGGGGGATGAACTTAACTTTGAGTTTCTAATCAAAGAAGACCCCATGCAGGATTACACTGCTATATCTGCCATATCACAGTATGCATCACTCTTTAAAATTGCTGTTCTTTATGTGCTCGTCAGAAGGCAAGTGTATTTTCAAAAGAACATAAAATGTTCACCTGTTATGTCTCTCTGAATCTAACTGACATATTCATGCCCAGCCCACAAATGTGATTTTTCGCAGCAACGGTGGCTAGGCTGGAAAAGCTTTACAGAACAAAAATCTCAATCGATCTAAAGAGAAACTGTAGCTCACTAATTAACTGTCATTCAAATAACTACATTTAGAGTGTGTCACTGATCTGAAATGTCATTTTTGTAAGTGTATGAAAGGACAATTGTCAGTATTAAATAGAATAAATAAGATGTAGTTTTTGTTGTCATGTAATCCAGCTAATTTTAGCTTTGTGACAAACTGGTTGTTCTTTCTGACAGCAATATAGTTCATTTTAAACTGGAATTTCAACTTTATGTGACTTTACACCAAGATTGCTACAATTTCTTATTAGGTTAAAGAGAATTTTCCCAAGCATTCTCTAAAGCTTCTCCAGCTGCTATGTACAGAGCACAGACAGATAGCTTCACGTTTCAGGAATTTTGTTTCATAAAACTAGCCTTCATTGTTTTTTGTGTTTAATTTTGTATTCTGTTGAACTGTTGAATGCAATACAGTGCTGCAACAGTTCTGAGGGAGCAGTCATACAGTCATATGACCAGTGTGATCTCTCTGTCCCCCACTCATGC
The DNA here is from genome assembly GCA_023558415.1 of Piaractus mesopotamicus. Taxonomy (NCBI): domain Eukaryota; kingdom Metazoa; phylum Chordata; class Actinopteri; order Characiformes; family Serrasalmidae; genus Piaractus; species Piaractus mesopotamicus. The sequence goes on from JAILXH010144653.1 coordinate 18,091, forward strand.
TCCTTACTCGAGGAAAAAACGCTAGCTTATCCTGTAGGGCTGACATCGCTAATCGTTCCTGCAGCCAGTCTCACTCTCCTCCCCCTGCACAGACACGGGGTAATGATCTGTAATATGAGCCTTTTCAGACTTTTAGAAAAAGACTTTTACAGTCGCTCCACACTGAATGCTAAGAACACCTTCAGGAGACATGACAGTGCTGCATATCTACGTCACATGACCTTTTTGACCTACATAAAATATTCATAATTATTTGCGGTTGGAAGCAAAACAGAAGAGACTTTGAAGAGACGGATTAGGAGAGTCTCAACCATTTATATTTTTGTCTCTCTTTGTAGGGATATTTTATGATGCAGTCAAAAAAGAAAACCTCTAATTCAGCCCCAAATTTTGTCTTATATAGATAGAGTATGTGTGGAAGAACAGACAAGCTTCTTCATTCAACACACAGTGAAACTGCTGCAGATGCTCTAAAAGGCCCAGCAATATTCTGATACTGAATACACTGATGTAAATCTACTGAGACAATGTGGAAAACATGGTCATGGTCAGCAAATAATCTCTCACAGATGCAGAGCATCCAGCACAAGTGCCATAGCTAACAATGCTGAACAAGAATGCTTCATGAACTGGTAAGGAGTAAAAAAGAGAATGGCATCAGGCTTCGTTTGATTATTTATTTAATTGAATTATTTTATTAACATTTAATAATTACAGACTTCTAAATTTAAAGGAATAATCTACCAAAAAAATTATACAATTTCCCCTTGTCCCAAATGTAGTCTATCAGCTAAGACATGTTTGATGACTAAAGTTTGCTTCTTTTACTTTGCACTGGACCTACAAGATTAATGAAGAGTAAAGTAAACCTAGCCACCAATTAGCGCCGTGCAAACTCCATTTGTCTCAAGACGTGTTGTTACATAATCTTAAATAGAAATGCACTTGCTTATGTGGTTTCTGACACTGTACAACATCCTGTTATCTATAAAAATGGACAAAAGTACATTACATAGCTAAAAAACAGCAGCAGCAACCATCTTGAAGCCTGGATTTTGTCCATTTTTATAGATGACAGAATGGCATACAGCAGGGGTGTCAACTCAAACACTAAAAGGGCCATATAAAAAATCTCAACAAATCTGTTGGCCAGAAAACTGGTTAATTTAATTTTAAATAACATTTTGCTATGGCCTGAACTGGCCATTGTTTATTCAAAATATGGCAATATATATATATATATATATATATATATATATATATATATATATATA
>JAILXH010144653.1:25893-39274 GCA_023558415.1 Piaractus mesopotamicus
AACGGAATCTGGGGACGCTCACCTCATACAGCTTCGACGGGAGCACCGAGAAAAGACACACTGTCCTCCTACACGAGCTTCTCTGTGTTTTAACTTCAGTTCTTCTTCACATGAGTGTACAGCGACGGGCAGCTGTTCATCTCTGAGAGTGAAGAAAATGTCAGCGTCCCAGTAAAACGCGTAAATATCTCACATCTCCACACACATCCTCCTCCACACATCACCCAGCGAACACTCGCTTCATTCTTGTCTCGCGCAAAAAGCGTTATTTTTTCCACCCAGATTCCGACTAGCCACGCCCCCTGCGTTGTGATTGGCTGTCAGTTTCCCGCTTCTTACGCTACGATTGGCTGGTACGTTCGCTCTTTCAGCGCTGGGATGATCTCGTCTCCTTCGTTGTGATTGGCTGGGAGTTCCTACTCACGAGCGGCCCACCGTATCTCCGCAGGAGGGCGGAGCTTGTCTGAAAACAGGTGTGTAAACCCCCACTCTGTGTGCACAGCCGCTGGCGGAGTCGCGTGCTCTCGCTGGATCTCCAGCGCTGATCCAGAGCGACAAGGTTTGTGGGGGAAGGAGGAGGAAAACAGGGGGGTGACCGACGGACGGTTTGTAAAAGGTAAAGCGTAATAATGATTTATTTTAGCTACTTGTTAAAATCCTCGCTTTATTTAATCGTTGAGATGTAAACGGCCATTATGGCTTGTTTGAGACTGTGAAACGGTTCATTGCAAAGAAACATAGTGACTTAGATGTGGTGGTGATGGGAACCAGGGGTCGCCATGTCTACATACATTTATACATACAAAACAGTGAGCCTATATGTCTTCTACGTCTTCTATGTCAAAGCCAGATATGTCTTCTGAGTTTTTAAACGTTGATGATTGCAAAAAAAGTGTAAATTAGAAAAAAAAAGGTTGCCTTACAACGTGCTGCATTCCACTATGAAGGGACTTTGAAATATGTTTTAGGCAAGCATCAGACACTGTACTTAATCATTCCTGTGATGTAGCTTTGTGATGTAAGCATTAAAGAAACACTTCAGATGTCTGGTTCCTATCACCACCACTGTGAGCAATTTTGACTCTGTAAGTTTCTCTCAAATACAGCATTTCATATCAAACCATTCTATATAAATTTGTTTGCATCTTAACCATTTATGTAGATTTTTTGAAAATTTATTGTAAATCCTCTTTAATGAAAAAATAGTCAGTACCTTTAGATGTTTGTAAAGCTTAAGTGGAAACATTTGGTCCATTGCCATCGTATAATACAGTTCTACTTTTGAGCATCTTCTTCAAAAATCTCCTCTGGCAGCACTATTATTTTTTTTCGGAATTTAGTTAAATGGAAAGTCGTATTACATTTTTTGACAAATCTTTGTGATCTCATGTTACATTGATATGCTCACCAGCCTCCGAAGATGTGACTGTAGCTGGACAAATATCTGCAAGATAAGATTACCACCATATTTTCTGAACACATTCTCCCTGTTGACACCTGTGACATGGAAAATAATGATTTCTGAAACACAATCTGCCTCCTGCCCAGATAAACCTGAGTCACTGCCAAAGGCATTAAGTCATCTGTGAAATATGACACATCTTTGAGTTTGAATGGTTCAGCACTGAGATACCCCACACACACACACACACACACCATCACCCATCAACCACTACTGAAAATACAAGAGAACTATAGTGTTGTCTTACTTTCTTCAGCCATTCTCCTCTAAAACCACATTTGTGTCCATTTTCAGTAATTAATAATCATTAATAAGATTTTTCCTGTAAATGAAACATGCCAGTCAACTGCTCGTTGAATTTTTGCAATGTCATCTAGTTCATAGCTACAGGGCACCAAAGGACACGGAGGTGTTCTGCATGGTTGAATAACAATAAAGGAGAGTATGAGAGCTCCTGTGCTGCAGCAGCAGCATCTGTGCATGTTCATTAATTCAGCTGCTTCTCAGTCAGTCCTGGGTCATAGTTCAATGGAAAGCACACACTTTTCTACTGCATTCAACTCCTGCTGCAGATATTAAAGGTGCATGCTTTAAAAATCAGAGCTTTGCTAGTCAGTGTTGTATATCATTCCCACAATGCCCTGAGTGACATGATAAGCATAATAGAGTACATTCATTTACTCTACATTTTGTTTACAAAGTAATTGATTTGCAATGTAATGTTTTCATGCCCTGGTTCAGCATATGATTTATCTTTGAAAAATGTTTTATTGATTTCTTCCCACTTTCTTCCAAGACTTATAGCCAGTTCCCGGTGTGGGTAGTAGATCCCTCCACTGCACCGCAGCAGCAGCACCACACTGGAGAAGTAAAGGCCAGTACATGGCAATGGAAGTGTAACCACACAGCATCGTCCAGCTGCTTATTGCACTCAGACGACAATGATAAATGTGTAATTCTGTAATCTGATACCCTAAATGGTCTGTGCTCCCTGCCCCCAGTGACAACACAACCAGCTTAACAAACCTGACTTATTCACGCTTAGCCCATAGGCACGTAGAAATCCCTATTCAACCTAATGAGAAATAATAGCCTTTAGTTTTTAAGTCAATGTGTAATGTTGATTTTCCAGCTTAAATTGCTACGCTACTGAGCTGGACTATGTTGTTATAGTTGAGCAAAACTAGGCAGGTAAGAAACAGCAGTGACAGTTTTGCTACCATGCTAGTGTTCGCTCAAACACACAGCAACAAAATCTGTTCTTACTTTCACACACTGACAGTTCTTTGCAAAACGCAGAGGCTTGATTTGTTTAAATGTCGAGTCAAACAGATATAAAAAGTGCAAGTTATTTATTTTTTTATTTTATTTTAACAGAAACATTGAACAGAATTTATCAGAAGCATCAATAACAATATTTAGTATATTTTTTTCAGTATTTATTCTTTGGCTTAATTACAGCCTCCATTATTTTGGGGGGACTTTTTTCGGATTTTCAAAGAAATCTGCAGGGATATTATTCCACACTTCCAAAGTTCAGTGTCAAAAGGTGGTTGCATTTTCTGTTTCTCACAATCCAAATAATTCCAAACACATTCACTGACGTTGAGGTCTGGACTCTGGGGTGGTCAGTCCATTTTTCTGAGAACACCAGCAGCTTCTTTGTTTGATTTGCAATTTTTTCCCTTCTTTTCTCAGTAATTCTTGACAGCTACACATCCTTTCAGACCCATAGTGTTGAGTTGTCTTCTCAGAGTGGAAGGATGAAAACTTTAAGTGCTGTTTATCTGATGGTGAGAGTTTTGGTCTCAGTTTTGGAAACTCCTGTATTTTCACTTATTTTCTTTTGACCTTCGCCTTCCATATGCATGTGGATTATCTATGTATTTCATTTCCTCAGAAATATCTTCAGAAAAGTGAATGACTTGTACTTAATGGCTGTTTTGACTGGAAATGACTTTTGCACAGTATGTAGAAAAAAATATTGTTAAATTACAGTAAGTAGATAATCAGTCCAAAAGGTTGTGCTCTACAATTTCTCATTAGTTTGAATTAGATTTTTTTCCAACATCCTGTTAAGCTTGTCAAACCTTTAACAAACAGTTGCTAAGGAAGGCATTTGTTGGATAGGTCAGTTGTGTCTTTGCAGGACCCAGCCACCAACTGCAAATAGAACAGCTGGGAGGTGAAACTCAGCTCTAGGGCACAACTCTGCTTTAATGAGATGCATCCTCCAGAGAGGAGAGTATTTATGTTCAAAAGAAGCATCTTCTTTTGAATCGATGTTTGATAAAACCACGAACAACGTGTTTGACGTACTATAATTCGCTTACAGTGACGGTGGGTCATTGTGCATAGTTGTGGAGATGCTATAGCGCTGACCTTATCTGTAATATGAATATGTTTGATGGTGCAGTATGGCTCCTCTGTGGCTTGAGTAAAAGCGTGAGAAAAGCTTTATGGGTCTCGGCAGGGGGACTCAAAGGGCAACAAAAATGTCACATCATTTACGAATTGCCTGTAATATTCAAAGGCCTGAATAATGCTAAACACACCATTACGGAAAGCCCAAAGGGCTGGTTTAAGTGCAAAATCTGTATTGAACCGAACGTTTTAAATGGCTTAAATGGAATGTATACCCATTATATTCTTTTGCTATCATCACTGAATAACATAAATGGCTGTGCATTATTAATGACTGGATTAAATTACACTTACTAAAATAGTACTTGAGTAATGGGCTACTTTTAGTTCACATTTTCAAAACAGCATCTTGCATGTCTGGATAGAGATGAATCAGCTGTCTATCCACCCACCCTACATGACCAAAGACCTTTACTCCATAACGATGCACCCCCACACACAGCTGTTTCATCCAGAAAACCAAGGACAGAAATAATAATTTCTTAAAGTCCCCCATCTATCAACATCAACTTAAACAATAGGAAGGAATGCCTTTCAGTTCACATGAGTTCATTTGTTAAACTGACGTCATGTGACTCAATTAGACGCTCGGGTTCAGCACAACGCAGCAGGCCTGAAGGCGAGGGCTACATTTGCATATTTCAAAAAACATTAGAATCAGTGGAGTGCACCACAGCATAAACACACTGTCAGACGTACTGTACTGTACTGCAGCGTACTGTACGCTCTCTCAGACAAGACTAAGCTCTTTGTCCTCTGACTGCTGCTTCTGGCCTGTGTTTGTGTAAAAAAAGAACTGGGCCAGTGAAACACGCTTTTCTGGTCCACTTTGTGTGGCACCGTTAATTACTGCCTGATCTCTTCTCCTGTTTAGTAAACATATGAATTGAAATACAGCAATGATTTCACCATCATCATTTCCCACAGATATACAGAGCTCTGTTTATTTTCCCTGAGCTGAAGTGGAGATCAGCAGGAGCTGAACTGTGTGTTCTCTTATATTAATGTACACCAACTTTGGCATGTGGTCAGACTACACTAATTGGACAAGATGAGAACTTGCTATTGTCATCTTTTTCTAGTTGAGAAATGATGGATGTGTGGTGTTGTATCAGGGTTATCCATGCAAATTTTCATAATTAAATAATTATGCTTTGGAAATTTGTTTGACTAAATATAATTATTTGATCATCAAATTCAAGATCTTTTATAAGACATACAGTATTGCACAGTCATTTATTTCATTTCCAGTTCAAACAGCCATTAATTACAAGTTTGGAAGCTATTTCTGAGGAGATTAAATATAAGATAAGACCACTAACTTTACTATTGATGATGAAGATGTAGAAGTAGTGGATATCTTTTGCCTACTCAATCAATTTTTAATGACAGAGGATCCAGTACTCTAGAAATACGACAAAGATCAGAGCTCACCTGAATGAACAAGAATGACAGAGTAAAGATCTTTATATGTAATGATGTGTTTCTACAAACAAAGATCTGAATTGTCCATGCTGTGGTCTTTTCTGTTTTTCTTTATTGATGTGAAAGCTGAGCAATAAATAAGTGAGACATGAAAATATTGTTACTTCGAACTTTGGTGTTGGCACAGGCTTTTGAAAGTACCTTGGATGGCAAATGGATCCTCAACAAATGAAGCCTCACTTCTCCCTCAAAGCCCATATAACCAAACTGAAGCCATCTTATTGGACAGATTCTAAGAAGAACCAATGCATTAGAAAATAGCATTATGAATGGAACTGTTAAAGGAAAAGGAGAAGGAGGATGACAATCTACAAGATGGATGGGTACAATCAGAGGAATCATGAACAAGCAGGAAAAACAGGAGTTTCCAAAAATAAAGTCATTAAAAGACACATAGGAAATGAGACTCCTAACAACCGTGCAAGACGTGGTAGACCACCAAAACAGTCACTATCGGATAAACAGCACTTAAAGCTTTCATCTTTGGGAGAGAGGAGAAAATCAAGCTCCACTCTTGCTTCAGATTTGATCTGTCCATCCTTCCACTGTGAAAAGACAATGCTGTGGGTCTGAAATGATGTGTAGCTGTCAAGAAGCCGCTACTGAGAAAAGGAACCAGACAAAAAGGAGAGACATTGCAAATCAAAAAAGCTGCTGGTGTTCTCAGAGCAATGGACTGACTACCCTAGAGTCCAAACCTCGGCATCACTGAATGTGTTTAGGCCTACTTGGATTGTGAGAAGCAGAAACAGAACTTTGTAGGTGTGGAAAAATATCCTTGCAGATTTATTTAAAAAACTGAAAACAAGTCTCCCGAAAAGGATGGAAAATGTGATAAAGGCAAAGGATAAATAAACACTATATATTGAAAAATGTATATTATTTTTATCTTTTGTGGCTTCTGTGTATTTTTTTTTTCTTCATGGTGAGAAATAAACTGAAACAAAGTAAAAATAATATACTTTCATAGTTGTTACTGGATGATTCATAGCAGTTCATCAGTAATAAGAATTAAGATTAATAATGGAATTTAAAGAGATGGTCAGCCAAAACATGTTCGTTGTTTGAGGTTTGTTTAAGTTTTTTCTTACAAGGCTAAGATAGCTAACATGTAATAGAACATATATAGAACAATATATTCTAAGAAGTAGTATCCTGTAAAGTGCATGTCTAAATAATCACACACTTACATGAAAGCATGTTCAGTTGTTAAATAATCTTAAATAGGCTTCCTTATGTATTTCATCACTGTATGATATTGATAACAATGGACAAAAGCTCATGATACAATATACAGACACTAACAATAGACCCAATTACACAAAGTGTTGTTTCTGTGAAACTGTTTTATGTATAAATGTTTGTTTATGTATGTTATAAATTACATTACTTAACTGGAGTACGTTGTTTGAGGCATGCAGCTTGTACTGTGCAAATTGGTGGCCTTTAAGCTTCCATTACTTGTTAGCCATTACTTGTCGGGGCAGACTGTGCCTTTAAATGTTTTAAATAATAGTTGGTTGCAATACATCCAAGCCATGTTCTTATAACAAACCATTAGAATTAGCAGTCACACTGCACTGTCTGAGGCACTATGTCACACTATTTCATCTTCCTCTAATGTCATCCCATAGCCTCACTCACCTTCAGTATCTTCAGTGTCTGAAAACATATCTGCCTCTAAAGAGGGCGAGCAATGGAGTCTATGAACCTCCTCCAAGTGGGACGGGAAACCTGAGCCACCTCAATGCTCTGTACTGCACAGTCAGCAGAAAGAGAGACAGAGAGTGAGAGAGGGAAAGAAGTAGAGAGAGAAACAAAGAAGGAAGGAAAGAAAGAAAGCGAGAGAAAGAGAGGAGTTTGTCATCCTAAAAGGAGGTTCAGTAATAATGCATGGATCAATAAAAACGCTCGCACACATATTCTCTCCATCTATGCCTCTCCTTCTTTTCTTGCGCACAAACAACTGACAGCACACAGAAAATCAGCTCTTTGAGTAAAGGTAAAGATTAACAGCAGCCATAACAGCCAATGCAAAAGTGACCGAATTGAATGCCAAACATCTCAGCAAGCACTGTTAATTATGTCCGTCATCGCATGTGTCGCATTTTACTCTTCATCTCAGTAGATTTATAATAACTGCGTGCATGGACTGGTGACTGATGTGGACAAAAACATGCTCAGATGACACAACCGCTTCATTACCGATTTGTTTAGCCCTGGTTTTTGCTTACAGAATGCAGCAGCCAAGAGGGATGGAAAACAGGAGAAAGCAAAGAGAGGAACAGCAGTAGTCAAGACACGCAATACTCCTGCTGCATTATAGACATTTTCAAGCAGTCTGAACTTGGTTAGACAGTCCTAATTTTAACCTTATTATATCTAACATTAGTGATACAGTGATAAATCCTCATGAAAATCTGTGATCAGAGCAGCATGTCCACATTCGGCATTGTAAAATGTATCAGCATGCGGAATCGGAGAGTTCTGTGTGCTACCATGCTTTTTATCACTATATAAAAGAAGCACAATGCTGCGTTATTGTTGGATGTGCTGTGATAGTTTCTGAGTAAGAGTGCACACACTTAGAACAGAATACAGATCAGTAGGTACTTACTTGGAATTTGTTTCATTAGAGCAACAGTAAAAGGCAACTAAAGTGTGGAGTATATTCCTCTGCATTTGTTTGTTTGATTAAAATAGTTTGTGACACACACAAAATAAAAATTTGGAGATTTGTTAGATCATGGTCTTTAATTACAGCCTCGAGACATCACTGTATTAGTCATGTAAAACTGAATTTTTATGAAATATGAAATAAAAGAGTTTGCTGTAGTATATAAACATTGTTAAAGTCTTAAAAAAGCCCCAGTTCATATAGTACATATGTAGAAAATGAGCTGCAAAAACAATCCATTTTAAAGTCGCTGCTTCTGTGATGTCACAAAAAACCTGCACATTTGCATGTATCCGCCTACAGCAGTTTAGCCCCGCCCACTCACATTGATGTTTTAAGGAGTCTTTCTGCCCAAACCGCTTTTTGAATGAGCACAATACAGGGTAGGCAATCAGGACAGAGGTCACTGGTTTTTAAAGGACAGTAACAAAAACAGGCTACAGAGGTTGGAAAATGGTCATGTAAAAACGAATTATGATTTTGTTGCATAAAACCACACAAATGAGATTAGTGGACCTTAAGGAAAAATAATAATATGCCAGAAAAAAGGTGGATATGGGCCCGTGAAACTCAAAGACTAGATTAAAATGCAGAAATAGCTTCTTTGCCTTGGCATTAAAGAGTTAATGAAGGGAATGTGCACATAGACAGACTAGGACCAGGACTGCTATATAAAAGAATACACATGATCTCTTACCCACAGCTCATTCGCTAGGATAAAAGCACCACAAATAACAAAATCTTCCACACTGAGGTAACAAAACTGAATAACACAAAGACCTCCTAATAATGAAAATTCATAATTTAAAACACATCCTCCATATTTGATATGAGAATGTGCAGAGAAGAATCGAACTAATCTTTCTGCATCACGGGCAAAGTCCAACAGCAATGAAGCTGGAGTATTGCTGATGTAAAATAATGTGATTCTAACATATGCGTCACCTTATGAACGCAGTGTTAGTTCACAGTGGACTGTGCCACATGAGTCCCAGCAAGATCATAATTATTCTCTCTACTGACTTCAAAGGAAACGCAAACATCAGGCATGTTAATGAGAATTAGTTCGCTCGAACATGGCAGTCAACGCAGCACTTTAATTACTTCAGCTGCTCTTGAGAACTCTCAGCAGCCAACTACATCCTGGCTAGCGCTATCGCTGCACATGGGCACTAAATAGGATTACACACTTGCTTAAAATGATGGCTTTCCTGTATGGCCTGCTTCAGTATGGAGGCAGTGGACAGTGAGTGGGGCGGTTAGCCATAGCAGATTAGCTCAGAGGAGCTCATTGTGAAGTACAGGCATTGTGGAGCTAATTGAAGTGCTCTTTCAGTTCACAAGACTAGTCTGGCTGGGCCCCCCATCCGCTAAGCGCTAACACAAAAGCGTCTTTGCTTTTAAGGATGCTGAGTGTGTGTCTAAGGTTGCCTGGTCCGAGTGTCTTTCAAGCCATGATGGACTAGTCGATTATACGATTACTGTTCAACTGCACTGAGAAAATATTAGACTACATTCTACAGTGTAGCACTCCCTTCCACTCCTAATGCTCTCCTTGTATTACATCTCAGTCAAAATGTATAGCACTACTGTATATTCTACAAAAGTGACAGTTTTGTTTTGTTGCCAATTTTCCAGTTAAAGGGGGAGGTCCACAGATTTTCAAAATTTCTGCATAATTCAATTGCTGAAATGTAAACCAAAACAAAAAAATGTTTAGAGTGGTTTGATGTGATATGGTGCGCTGTAGAGAAACCTATGAATTCTGATTTCTTTACAGTAGTGGTGATGGAAACCAGGGGTCACAATGTCGACAACACAAATATAGCCATTTTATTACCTATCCAAAACCACCAGTGAACCTGCACATGCCTTCTGAGTTTTTATATGTAATCTTGATAATGGCAAAATTTGTGGTTTTCTTTAGGTACTGTTTTGCCATACAATGCCCTGCATGTACCTCTCCATAATGAATGTATTTCAGAAAACATGGGGCAAAACCTTCTCTCAAACCGATCATAAAACAATGTCTCAGTCATCATGTAATATGTTTTTTTTTTTTTAACAATTTTGCATAACTGTTTGTGAGGTAGCTTTTAGAGCTATTAAACTCTTCAGACATCTGGTTCCTATCATTTCCACTAAGAACAATTCTGGCTCAGTAAGTTTTTCTAGAATGAATGAATTGCTTTATTTGCATCTCAACCATTTAGTTATGTGGAATTTTTAAGTTATAATGCTTATAATTAATATCACTGACCTACAATCTTAAAAATGTAGGTCAAAAAGAGTTTTTTTGGATTGATGCCATAGAAGAACCAGGTTTAGGTGCCCTAAATAATCTTTCAATTAATTATTATGGTTATTTAAAAAATATTTTCCTAAATGAGATATGTGGGTGTGAAGAACCTTTTTGAAGTTAAAGAACCTCCACATAATATAAAGATTCTAAAGCATCTTTAGAAAAGCCTCTAAAAAGCCTCTAAAGTTTTTTTTTTTTTCGAGAATCATTTTGTATTATAGCGCATGCATTGATTAAAGGGCCCATACCGCACATTCATTTTTTTCCCATTATGTTTTCCATTATGTGTACTTATGAGTTTATGTGGGATTATGCACCATTCATTTATTTTAAAATGCACATATTGCTTTTAAGATTGATATATGCAAATTACTTCTTTCGTCACTCATTAATCAGTGCAGCCTAAAATACTCAACTTACTTCAATGTTGCTAAAACTGCTGTAGGATGAATAGGCAGATACATGTAAATGTGTTGTTTTTTCAGGACATCACAAAATCAATGAATTCAAAATGGGCCTTTTTGCAGCTTAGTTTGTATATTTAGGGAATGAATGGTACTTTTGTAACATTTACACTGCGTACATGCTACAGTAAATTTTCCATAAAGTGGGCCCTGAAATGTTTATTCCAGGGTATTACAGTAAGCAGTTGTGCTGCATGTGTTTTAAAAGTGTTAGAGACAGTAGAAAGTAAGTAAGAAGTAAGAAGTAGAAAGCCTCTACAAGATCATAATGCTCTAATTATGGTTGGGTTAAGGGCTGTAATAAGGTTCAGGGTGATACTGCAGGCTTATTATTTTAATAATTAAGTTTAACCTCAACATACTGTGTCAAGTACGGAAAGATAAATCTGAGCAATAGCTTCAGATATTCAACAAAAAACGCAGTGGTGGACATCATATCCTTTCAGACTGGAGTGTTTGTGTGGGGTGGACAACATGCAGAGTGCTGAAACTGTGTGAAAGAGCGAGATTGTTATTTTTATATGAAGGAGCACTCCTCTGTGTGTGTATGTGTGCGTATGTGTGTGTTGTGTTATGTAAGGGCTCCCTGCAGTGCAGTGGGCCGAGAACAGCAGTGTGAGATGACTGATAGGTGAAGGCACAGATGATCAGAGGCGGTCGTAAACACATATGTACACGTATGTCAGGCACATTCTCATCTCTCTCAGACCTGCGCCACCGGTCAAGGAAAGGTCAGCGCATGCTATATATCTGCAGGTCCTTTAGAGCTGAAGCATGTGGGATTGTGAACTATGAGTAATCAAGTAGAGGCAGAAGTGCAAAAATGCAGTGATGCATCAGTCTGAAAGGTTAGAATTGTTTTTAATCAACTATAATAATACTGCCCTGTGAAGGACTGGTGACCTGTCCAGGGTGCTTCCTGCCTTCCACCCAATGACTGCTGGGATAGGCTCCAGCACCCCCCACAACCCAGAGGGTTAAGTGGCTTAGATAATGTGTGTGTGTGTGCATGTGTGTGTGTGTGTGTGTGTGTGTGTCTGTGTGTGTGTAATAATACTCAATGAAGTATGCACTTCCACTGGGAGACTACCCTTCATTCAATTTCCAATCAAAAAAAGCATTACATACAAGTTACTTATAAAAAAAAAAAGAAAACATATCTTCAACAGAAAATTACACAAAAAATTACACCGAAGCCTCAACAACTGAATATAACACAATCAGGAACACGAAAAAACATACTTTACTTTTAATATAAGTCAATGGAACCAGACTTTTTTTCAAGTAATTTTGAGTTATTTCTATTCATCCATTCATTCCGAAGTTGGTTGCATTTTCTGTTTCATCACATTCATTGATGTTGAGGTCTGGACTCTGAGGTGGTCAGTCCATCATTCTGAGAATGCCAGCAACTTCATTGTCTAATTTGCAAATTTACTTTTTTTTCTTTTTGATTTCTATTTTTTTTTTTCTTTTTTTATTATTCTATGTTTTCTGAAGCATGGACAGAAACACCTGGGTATTTTTCAAGATGTGAAGCGAGAGTGAAGACTGATTTTCCTCTCTCTCTCAAAGATGAAAGCTTTAAGTGCTGTTTATCTGATGGTGAGTGTTTGGTGGTCTACCACGTAATGCATGGTTGTTAGAAGCCCTATTTTCTCTATAACCTTTACTTTTTTTGAGCTCCACTTTCGGAAATTCCTGGTGTTTTCACTTATTTTCCTTTGACTTTTCCCTTCCTTATGCAAGTGAATTATCTTAAATAATCCAGATGATTATCTTATTTTTAAATATCGTATCTAGGATAAATATCTCCTGAAAAACCTGATAACTTACTTAATGGCAACTTTGACTGCAAGTTAAATAAATGAAGGTTGGATCAATGCAGAGTACTGTATTATTTTGGCCAAGACAAAATTCTCAGAGTATTTCCGAATGTAAATATACATTTGGAAACATGCATTGTGATGCTTTGATTTAAAGAAGGCGATTGAACTGCATCAATTTTGGAATGTCAGAATCAATTCTAATTCATTACCACAATCTTTTTCAAGAAACCACGTTTCTTAAAGAATCATACACAAATCATAGATTTAGACCCCTGAACAACAGACTGCCATCATCACAGCTTCTCCAACACATCCCAACAGAAACATTAATGTGCAAACTTCCACTCGAATTACAGTCACATGAAATCATGATTAACACAAAACACCCTGGTGGTAAGAGAAGCCTGACCTCTCCGAGGCGATTCAGCAGGACAGAGGTGATAGATGCCATGCCTTAATGGAATCGGTGATATACAGATTTCACTCTGCTCTCCCCAGAGGAAGACGCTGATAGGAGGGGATTCTCAAAAGCCCTTACAGCAGGCGCAGTGGGGAGAAGAAAATAATGAAGACAGATATGAAGAGAAGATAACGATGCGCAGTGGGGGTAGGACAGGTTTATGTTTGACTACAGAGGAGAAGATACGATCTAAATTGAAGAAATAGGACACAAAGAGTCTTCCTCTATGATCCCATTTAGAGTAACTGAGAGAGAGAGAGAGAGAGAGAGAGAGAGAG
>JAILXH010144653.1:39641-49731 GCA_023558415.1 Piaractus mesopotamicus
CAAAAGGGAGAGAGCGAAAGAAGAAAAAAGAGAATGAAAATAGGACAGAGACAGGGGGACAGAAAGAATGAAAGAGGGAGAGAAAGCAGGCAGAGAGAAAAACGGGAAGAGAGAATGAAAGGCAAACAGGAGAGAGAAAAAGAGATAAAGGGAGGTATAAGAGAGACAATAAAATAGAGGGGGAGATAGAGAGTGAAAGTGGGGGAGAAAAAGTGGCAGAGAAAGTGGCAGAGAAAGGAGGGGAGAGAGAGTGAAAAAGGCAGAGAAAGTGAGAGGGAGAGAGAGACTAAAAGAAGCAAAGAGAAAAGAAAGAAAGAGGGGAAAGGAAAAGAGAAAAAGAGAGATGCAGACAGAGAAACAGAGAGGAGAGAGAAAGAGAGAGGGAAAGAGACAGAGGAGTGAGAAAGAGACAGAGACAGGCAGAGAAAGGGAGAGGGACAGAGAGAGTGGGAGAGACAGACCGACAGACAGAGAAAGAGAGAGAGAGAGGGAGAAAGGAGAGAAAGAGACACAGAGAGACAGACAGAAACAGAGAGGGAGAGACAGATGACAGAGAGAGAGAAAGAGAGAGAGAGAGAGAGATAAAAGAGATAACACAGAATGAGGCAAAATCCCCTCCTATTACATCACAGCACCACTAAACAAAAAACAGTCACCCTCTCACTCAGCACATGCAAACAAACATGCTCATCGCTGTATTTAGCACGTTTCCACAGCAGAGAGATGAAGATAACAGAGTTTGAAATGTTCTGACCTTTGGCTGTGGAAAGTTTACGCTGCCACTGCAGTCACGCAAACTGCGCTCAGGGGCTTCAGCAGACATGTTTACATCACACTAAACAGCTGTTAATGCCTGAGTGAGTGCGCACTGCTGTGGAGGGGATGTGATCACAATCACACAACGTTTTATTGTTTAACACATTTTCAGTGATGAAATGGTGTGTGTTAGATTGTGTGTTAGATCAAAAAATGCACAGCAATAATTGGAGATGAATATAATAGCAGCAAACTCAGTCATTAAATATCAATCAGCTTAAGTGTATTTGTGAGGAAAGTAATCTACTTTTTCTCTCTTCAGCCATTCACACTGATTTACTTATTTCATTGTTGCGTTTAGTTTCACTGTGTTGTGTTGGTTCAGCACCTGAACTGCTTTGCTGGTGTTCACATGCGCTTAAGCATTCATTTGGTTTCATACTGAAAGAATCTCAAAAAGAGAAGAAGGGAGCCTAACAAACTTCACTTCCTGCGCTGACAGATGCAGTATGTACTCCAGTTCCACAGCACTTTTACAAAGTAAATATCTCTGACCTGATGCTTTTTCACTTTTTACTTCTTCTTTTTCACTTTTTACTTCTTCTTGAACTGTTATTTCTAGCAGGCAGTAATACTTTAACTTGTGTATGGGTTTGAATGGCTACTCTAACTGCAAAAGTTTGGGCACCCCTGGTCAAACCACGTTTCATTGATTTTCAAAGTGGAAAAAAGTACACATTTTCTACAGAGAGCACACTTCAGCACATATTACTGCACAATTACCTTTTTATTTGCTGAATTTTACATATTAGTGAAAAATAAAATGTGGCTGGTGCAAAAGTTATAGCCTATTTTATATCTTATATTGTATTTTTTCCCAAAAAATCTGCAAATCTGCAAATGTCAATGTAACATAGGAGGCTGGATGGTAGCAGAGGTCCATGATGAAACATAAACGTAAACAAAGTAAAACAAGAGTAAAACAGAGCTAAACTAGAAATAAAACCTAACAACAAGATCAGTGAAAAAAGACGATATCAACAGGGTAACATAGACAACACAAGGCAAAGGGACTGAGCAAACACAGCAGTATAAATACACTGAGGGGAAACAAGACAACACCTGGGACTAATAAGAGGGCAGGGCTACAGACTACAGGCAGGTGAAGCAGATGACAAGGGAGCAGGACCAGGGAAGAGACACAGACCAAAACAACAACAAAAGCACATGGCACAAGAAAACAAAGGCACGTGACAGAAGTAAACAAAAACACATGGCACTGGGAAACAAGGAAACCAAGGCTAAAACAGAGAAAGACAAGAAAAGAACTGTACAGGACGTTACACATATTTCTGTGTATCCTCCATAGAGGGTGTGTTATTTCATTCTCACTTAGAAAATTAACAAAACTTATAATTTAAGCAGGATTGTTCAAAACATTTGCATACAACTGTACGTGTGTCTAGAGTTGCAAAGGCAAAACCCAGTGAAGTCATGTGGACTTCTGCCCTGCAACATGTGCCTTTTAATGTTGAAGTGTTACAAGGACACATGAGGAACATAAATCATTTCTGCAGAACCGAATCACTGATGTCATTCTCATGAATGATCCACCCATACAAGACAGAATAACAAAACAAAGCACTGAGGAGGAGGACAGTGGACTAAGGCTGTGAAGAGAAAAAGGTATACCGGATGAGTGCTAACCTGCAGATGAGCTAGTTTGACTGTGAGAATGAAGGACAGTGGATTTGTCCTCTGTGGTTCATTCAGCAGGATTAGTGAGATTGGCTGCAGTAATGTGGGAGGACACTACATCGCTGGGTGATGTAACACTGGAAATGGGTTAAGTGTTCTGAGTGTTTCAGTCCTGCTGCTGCTGGCCAACGGAACCTTTCTGAGCTCAGCAGCAGCTAGTCCAGCAGCTGTGGAAACGTTATGCTTGGCCGCCGCAGTGGGAACAGTGAAGCACGGCCTGGACGATGCACAGATGCATATACAAACACAGTCAGTGCAGAATGAAACACTTCTCCACAACTTGGATCACAACTTTGACTACAAAGCAGCCAGCAGCTCATACACGCACACTGTCGTGTAGCTATTGGAGCTTCCACACTTTCTGCTTCACAGGACAGATCACCTTAGTACTCTAATGGATGAGAAGCAAACTCATTACAGACATGTTGAGTCTTATTTAATAATATTTGAATCCTCCAATGTCCCCCATGGCTTATGCATCTCAAGTCATCTCTCCTTACAGTTTAATTATTTCTCACTAACAGCTCTCTGAAACAAGAGAAAAAATTCTTGGCTTCAATCAATGTCACATTTCTGTGAGTAAGTAAAAAAAATATTTTATTTGAATTTGATGAAAAATGTTGATTTGAATTTGCTGAGAAATGTCATGTTTTTTATTATGTTTTTGCAGTCTTGCATGGATAGAAAAACCATCATTTACATTTTCGCCATATTTTTGTCATTTGTTCACATCAAAACAAACAGAAGAATTCAAATCAAATCAAATCATGTTTATTGTCTCATCACCTTTACAAAGATGAGAAGGTGAGCGAAAATCTTGGGTGGTTGGCCCCCTTGTAGTACTTCATAAGTGCAGACTAGAATTTGTTGAATTTAAATGGAATATCAGTGTAATTCATTAAATAATGATAGAATCAATTATATATATATATATATATATACCGGGAGCCGGTCGGATTTCTCATCCATGTGTGTTTTTGTTATGTGCCGCTACAGACTGTCCAGGCGCTGCACTTTCCCATTTCCAAGTTCCGCCTTTTGCGTTCCGTCAACGTTATGTTATAAATTAAATATTTAGAAAATCGATTTTTGACATTTGTGAATCGATTCAGAATCGTTCACGTCCGCAACGTTATAAATTAAGCTCCAATCTTGCTTCAGACCTGAAAAAACAGGTGTTACTTGGATCAGGAGAAGCAGAAACCAAGCAACTTCTGAGACTGAACATTAGAGAAGTGGAAAAATCCCTGTAGGTATCTTTGAAAAGCTGAAAAGCAAGTATTTCAAAAAGAATGGAACTTGCAATAAATACTGTTTTTTAAAATTATATTTAGTTGTTGAGGCTTCTGTGTAATTTTCTGTGTTTCTGCTTCCTGGTGCTGAAAAATAAATAAATTGTACTTAATGGAGTGTACTCAGTGTGTGTGTATGTGTATCCATACCACTCTTTGCTCCACTATGATGGTGTTGCAACTTGTCTCATCACCATCACAAACAACACACGCCTGCTGAGTGTGAGTCAATGCTCAGTGGTATTTTAGCAACTGACTTGCAAAACATCACCATCATCAAAGTGACAGAAATGTGCTAGATGGAACGGGTTGGGCTTTTAGTCACTGAGACTATTCAGGGTCTTTGGAGGGCATTGAGGGGAAGTAAATGCAGCATTTATCCTGATGGTCCAGGTCCAGGCCGTATGAGGACAAGCCTACATCCACACAGTCTCCTCACTGCTTTACTCCTGAAAGTTTCAGAATAAGGAAGGTTGTGTCTCCTGTGGACATCCATCCACAGAGTCTCAGGGCATGCAAGGATAACTTCAGTGAAATCACCCCCCAGTGAAAGCATTCGTGCAAGAACAAAACTATCCAGACACTCTGTAATCTTACTTTTGATAATAATAATAATAATAATAATAATAATAATAATAATAATAATAATAATGACAATAATGACCCCCTAAACTGCAAGACCTGTGTGTGGACCCACATTTTAGCTCCTCACTTTTATAACTACATAACTTACAGAACAGCTTCTTGGTAGTTGCCGAGTAAATCATGTTACACTCTTAAAAATGATGGTTCTTCAACTTTCTTTAGTAAAGAAAGTGGTTCTATATAGAACCATGAACACTTAAAGAGCCCTTTGCATGATTAAAGGGTTCTTTGCATCATGAAAGGGTTCTACAGATTGATGGAGAATGTGTTGTTCTCTATAAAACCTTTTTGAAAAAGGTTCTATATAACACCAAACAGGGTTCTACTATTGTTATGATGTCAGGCTTGCAATAACAGAAGAACCCTTTTTTGGTGCTATGTAGAACACTCATATACACAATCTGAGCCGCTTATCCTCCTGGGCCATGGGGTTGCTGGAGCCTATTCCAGCACTCACTGGGTGGAAGGCAGGAAACACCCTGGACAGGTCGCCAGTGAATCACAGGTCAGACACCCAGACATGTAAATTCACATACACATACATCTAGGGGCAATTTAGCGTGTCCAATTCGCCTGACTGCATGTCTTTGGACTGTGGGAGGAAACCGGAGAACCTGGAGGAAACACACACAGACATGGTGAGATCAAGCAAACTCCACACAGAAAGAACGCTGGTCACATGGCCAGGGAATTGAACCCAGGTCCTTCTTGCTGTGAGATCTGTATGGAACCTATATCTATATAGAACCATCTACAACATGTTGTCCATCAATCTTAAGAACATTTTCATGATGCAAAGAACACTTTAATCATGCAAAGGGTACTTCCAGTGTTCATGTTTCTATATAGAACCATTTTCTTTAGTAAAGAACTGTTGAAGAACCGCAATTTTTAAGTGTGTAGTTAAAAATAATCAAGTTTAAAAACAGAATAGTACACTGGGAGATGAATAATAGATGAGTAATTTCATTAATTTTAATTGTCCCTGTCACATCTTGTGGCAAACAAAAGTGTGTCATGTCCAAAATATCACAGGGTCTTCTGAACTACAAGGTCATTAAGTACACAAAATATGATTATTGCTGCATACATGCTACAAGCAAGCTAACATTCACATGCACTGAACTGACATCACCATGTTCACAGTTTGTCTCATGCCAGGTGTGATCCCATAACGAGAATGGTAATGGCTCAGGTATTATGGGTGGTGGATCATTCTCAGCACTGCAGTAACACTGACGTGGTGGTGGTGTGCTAGTGTGTTGTGCTGGTAGGGGTGGATCAGACACAGAAGTGCTGCTGGAGTGTTTAAACACTTCAGTGTCACTGCTGGACTGAGAATAGTCTGCCAACCAAAACCATCCAGCCAACAGCATCCTGTGGGTGACCTGTGACCAGTGATGAGGGATTAGAAGATGACCGACATAAACTGTGCAGTAACAGATGAGCTATAACCTCCGACTCATAATTCAAATGATGTAGTGATATTTGGAGAAAAAAATACAACCTGTAGGATAACATGCATAGGCTTTAGACCTCAGTTAATCAGTATGATAGGGAGAGAGGGAGACAATTTTTGAAAACACTATTAATTTTTCCCATAGAGAAAGAGCAAGAGTTTATTCACATAGCAATGGCAGGCTGCAGAACAGCCACCTACCCTCAGAGATATACTGAAGAGTGGATTAAAGCATTAAAGCTAGTTACATGCTGTATTGAAAGATTCAGTTCTGCGCTTCTCATTTTTTCCATTTGTTCAATGTCAAAAAACAAAACAAAAAACTATACGAAAATGTAAAGAATGTGCTTCTATGTGAGAAGCAACTAGAAAGGGTTGACAAAGTTTGCCAAAACACTTCAAAAGTTAAAGAAGTTGCAGAACATTGTTTAAAACTTAATTTGGTTTAAATAGTAATTTCCGTTAGTTGCTATGGTATTTCAGTATGTTTTTGGGGCATTGTTTGACGGTTGTAAGGTGGTTGCTAAGGTGTTGCTAGGCCATTGCTATGGTGTCCCAGGTGGTTGCTAAGGTGTTACTAGGAACTGCAATAGTAGCCAATTTGAGCCAATTTAGGAAAAATATAAGAAGATGTTTTTATAGCATTTACAGTATGGTGGACCTAAGAATGTTAACTGGGGGGCAGAGAGGGGCTGAGAATTTGGAAATTTGTTGTAGTGGAGGAGTTGCAGGGTGGTGCAGTGGACTGCAGCAGCATTCTGGCCATTGCACTGATGAGAAGAGACAGGGGCAGAGGCTTGGGAGCATCTGTTTATAGAGCCTCCTCCTCCTCACCCTCCATGCCCTTCCGCCTGAGCACCCTCAGCCAAGCCAACGCAGCCCTCTCACCAGCCCCCTCACACTCCACGCACTCTCAGCAGGGAGCCCGCATCACCACCTCTGACTCACTCACTTCAAAAATGTGTGGAACTCTCAGAGCTACCATGTGGTCAACAACAGACAGGCTAACTACTGCAGGAGGAGCTGTGTAACTCACCTGTGTGCCACAGCTGTATGACAAATTAAAGGAAAACCCAATGAAATGACTAGAGAAGCATAACAAGTGCAGATGCTTCCAGACAGGGGTACTGTGTGACCTAATAAAGCAATTAACATCTTATCATACTCTGTGACGTGCAAAATGGGTTCATTAATTATTAGGAGCTTCAGTTATAAGGATTTTTCAGCTCAATACTGTTTCAGTAGGAGTGACTTAAGAGTAGACCTGTGGGAACGACATCTGTAAATAGGGCTGGAATTCGTGGTTGAAATTGCATGTTCAGTGACTGTGATGGTTGTGCATTTAGTGCAATATGTACAAAAAAAAAAACCAGAAGAGCAACTGTTCCTCAGGTCACTGAGAAAATAAGCGTAGGACATGAACACACTGAATTGGCAATAACAGTCCGTCCACAACTACATAGGGAAGAATATTATAATAGGCATCCACAAGTGGGCGAGTGCATGTGTGGTGTACACATAGAAAACACCCCTACAGTAAGGGTCCAGTGGCTATACTTTGTGAGTCATTTTGCTGGCAATGTTTGGGTCAACTTGTCCCCTTAGAGGGAAGGGTTGCTGCAAGTCAGTACAAAGTTAGTCAGACTTATGACCTTTATTCTACACCGTGAGAAAGAAAGGTACTGTGCAGGTATATTTTTCATTGATCAAGGTAAATGTACCCTCAAAGGTATAACAGTGGTTTTAAGGTCTAATTGTGTACCTTAAATAAGTTTTTTTTCTAGTAGAAAAAAGTATGTATTTTTCCCCTTTTATAATGTAATGTTTAATAAAAAGCCTGGGGTACTGCCAATTTTGTACCTTTTTTCTTAGAGTGTATGTTGGAACACTTCTATCTTGAGTGGTCTTTTCCTGGATGTCAGTGCTCCCCTCCACACGATATGAGGGGTCAATGAATGGTTTGATAAGTATAAAAATTATGTAAATCATATGCTATGGCCTTCGCAGTCACCAGATCTCAACCCAGTTGAACATCTACAGGAGATTTTAGACTGATGTAAGCCAGTGCTCCCCACCACCATCATCAAAATACCTTTTGAGTGAACAACTTCTGGAAGAATCATGTTCCATCCCTCCAGGACAGTTCCAGATACTTGTAGAATCTACAGCAAGGCACATTGTTGGCTTTTTTTCGTTAATTTATCATCCATCTGTGTCCTAACAGGAGAAGGAAAAATAGTTCTCAACTTGTTATGTAAGTCAATGTAATAAGATTTTACTCCGAGTAATTTTGGACCACTTCTATTCACGCAATGTAACCCTTTATTGGTCACTGTGAAAAGCAGCTGTGTTTTTTATATATAATGTACAGTGTGTGACCATAAATTATACATGACATTTTGGACAGAAATCCTTCATCAGCTCTTCTGAAGTTCTTACATTCATAAGTTCTAAGAATGATACCTTCTTTAGAAGCAGATTCACTAACTCTCTGTGTGCTATTCCTGAATTCTTCACTTATAAATATATCCTAATGGAAATGTGTCGCCAGGGAGGAGGTGAAAAACATAGTAATTAGAAGGTGAGACAGACATTGATCGATGCCACCACAAATCCTGCAGAGCAAGGGACAGAAGAGAGAGAGAGAGAGAGAGAGAGAGAGAGAGAGAGAGAGAGAGGGAGAGAGTGCACAATAAAGAAAGGAAGAGAGTTGCCTAAAAGCAGAAACTTATGTAAAGAAAAATGGAGGTTGAGAGGACAAGCAGGCATGACGGTGTCATCTCCTCTCTCCATTACGAAGCCGCAAAAGCAAAAATAACAACTCAGCTATTCATGTGTAACTAAAAGGACACATGGGTGAATGAATAAAGCATTAGTCTGGCCTTGTTTGGGAAGTTTGAGCATGAGATATAATCAGGAGACTTAGGGGAAAAGCGCTATTATTACAGTAGTGGAGAGGCTGAAACATTCCCATAGGGAAAATCCATGAGCTTCTTCTATAAACAACAACAAAGCAGGGAAGTTATTTTAGGTGGCATATAGTTCAGAGCACTGATTCACCAAGAAGATCCATATTTATAGTAACAGAGAGTATAACAGACTTTATAAAAATGCAATGCCTCCCTGAATCTATTATTCATTACATCCAGACAGATAAACACATTTTTAATGTAAAGGCATGTTTACCTTCAAAGCCTTTGTGAGTCTTTTTCAGAGATTTGGGTTATATTGTGCTAACACAAGTCAGCAAATCTCTGTTCTTGGGGAGAAAGCAGTCAGGGAGTTCTCCAGATCCAGTTCAGAAATAAATGCAAAGTCTTCAAGAGAACTGCAAGAAAAGTAGTGAAAATGAAATAAAATGAAGAACCACTACCATGTGCAAAATGTACTTCACAGTTTTTTTGATGATCTAACAGTGCAGACCTGTTTTTTGTGTTGCAAACACTATTTAACACTGACGCCCTCATTGGAAGATCTGCCTCCTCATAATAAAGTCATACCTCTATAGACCTGCTAGTTTAAGAGGATTAACGAATAATAATTTAACAAAATTTCAAAAATATTGCTGTGTGTCCTGCATTAGCAGCACCACATCCTAAACTAGGATTTAACTCTGAAACTCTTAAAGACAAAGGAAGCGAAGACTTAAGTGCTAAAGGACAGACAGCTGTCCAACAGGAGAGGAAGAGGGGTATTATTGCCTGTTACACAAAGAGAGAGCAAATGGATGTCAGGTATGAAGGGAACAGTTTGGAAAATAATGTATTTATTAATATAATCAATAAATTTGGACAATTTCCCCTTTCCTTAAAGGGCCCATGCCCTACATTGTTTTGTATTATATGGTGCACTTATAATCATTTTGTGATGTTATGTACCAAAAGTGGTCATAATTCATTTTTACATTACCATTTTTCAAAATCTATTTATCATTAAACAGGCCCTTTTTGTTACTGTGCCTTTAAGACAGATATAAGATAAATAGTATCTGTTTTGATTGGTTGTGCCTCATTCCAAAAGCACTGAGAGCTGAAACACACTCAAACAACAGTATGAGTGGGCATAGCTAATACGCTGCAGGCTCCATCCCTTTCTGGTTTTTTTTTTGTTTGTTTGTTTGTTTTGTTTTGGTTTTTTTTAGGGGGTGGGGGTTGGTTTATCTGCAAAATAATAACTACGA
>JAILXH010144663.1:9663-20054 GCA_023558415.1 Piaractus mesopotamicus
CTTTCGTAACCTTCAAGAACACAACACAGAGTTCGGCTGATCGCCACAAAGCAAGAAAAACGCAGCAATATTTCAATAAAGGCAACATAAAACAAATATTCTCTCCGTGTGACAGAAAACAATAGTATAAAATAAAACTTTGGGCTTAAGTTTGACTGAAATCACCTCAGCACAACATGATATAATGTTATATTCACAGTCCAATATGTAAAATGATCTTAAAAACGGATCGTTTTGAAGCCAAGAGACAAAAGAACTGTGTATGTGTGAAATTACAGTGAAATAATTCATGTCAGTAGATATGAAGACGATGTGTAAATCAAAAACGCGCTTTTTTGGTCCTCCGACAGGTATAATGTCACTTCTCACTGCTATTTTTTGAATAATAAAAGAAAAACGTGTGAAAATCATATGAAAGATTTAATGACCAGAGCTACTAACTTGTTCGCTGGGCTGATTTATGATAAATATTATCCTTCTACTTGCAAGCCACTACGTTTTTAATTGACTGTTGTGCTTTTGAGCCGTAAAACTACATTAAGACGTGCATGCATGTAGCCCATTTCTTAGTTACAAAGTCAAAATTAGGCCACGAGACTTTTTATTTTGAAGCTAATTTTAAAGGTAACTTTGCTAATCTAGATATCACCATTGTAACTTGATCTACTACTAATGTTGTAGTTTATTGATTAATAATTGTTGTTTTCGTTTGGCAGCTACATAAATAGGTACTGTTCTGGATATCATAGGCAAGTGGCGTGGTCCTTCACCACACTTCTGGTCATTAACTCTACGTGGTAAATGATGTTAACTTGAATAGCTAACCAAGTACTAGGCAAACAAACAATTCTGTTAATATTATAGATAGGGCTGGGTATCGATTTTTAATACTTTTATGGTACCGAAAAAATTACAACTTTTTCCAAAATCTAGATGGCTGTTTAAATTGTTTATTTTAAGTGAAAATAAGTGAACAAACTGAAAAAAATTGGCATTTTCCACAAACTGTAGCGCAAAATTGTAAAAATGTCTTATATTCAACATATTGGAAAAAAATAAGACAAAAAAAAGTTCCATCTTTTGCACAGCCCACATTTTATGGACTGTTTATTTTACCAATATGTTAAATTCAGTAAATAAACAGTAAGCGGAAGTGTGTTCTCTGCACAGGGTGTGCTAACTTATTTTCACTTAGAAAATCAACAACGCATGGAATTTGTCCTGGAGTGCCCCAAACTTTTGCACAGAACCATCTACTTCCAGCACCTTACCCATTCATTTGTGGTTTAAGCCAGACCCACTTTTATTTTGCATGAAAATATAAAAGAATAGACAAGATTATTTGCAAGTATAGTTTGGTTCAAAAAAGTTTGGAATCACTCTTTTCAATTATATAAAAACAGTTTGGTTTTATAAAATTGTATGAAATTACTGTAATATTCTAGTAGGTAACTTTATGTAATTATAAATAATTATGTTGTAGTTATGGACATTTCATTAGTTTTCATTTTTATGTAGTTTTTTTTCTATGTCAAACCTCTTTTCACTTAGCTCTAAGAGTGTGTTCAAAGTTTTAGTTCAGTTTTTTTATTTTCCAAAAAGGAAACGTTTTAATTTAGTTTCTATTTAGTTGCAACTGAAGTTTTGTTTATTAGTATCATTGTGAATATTTTGTCAGAAATTGGGGCGCAATTCCAAATTAGACTCTTTTTTGATGACATAGCACAACAGCATACTCAACTAGGTTGCGCAACGATAGAGGCATCTGCTGTGTATTCAAGGTTTGACACAGAAGACCACATCAGGACCACCATTCATTCATACACTGAAAAGACTAAAAAAAATTTTTTTTCCCACAAAATTATTGTTTTTTTTTTCATTTTCAATTATATTAACATAAAAAGTGCATATTACTACTATTACTACTAGTTTTTATTTTAATAATAGTTTTGCTAATGATAACAACCCTGGCAGGGGACTGTAAAATGCAAAATGACATGATAAAAAATAAACAAAATTATGAAATGTTAGATGTGTCCAGAACTATGATGAGACCTGTAGATGATTGTAAAATTATTGTGCTGAAAATTAATATATAGAAACGCTTGTATTTCAAGATCTTGAGGCAGATATCCTACAGATAAAGATACAATATGTATCCTTGATGTGAAATATTGAACAGGAAATCTAAAATATCTTCTGTTGTCTAGCTTAGAGTATTTCAATCTGGATTGCATTGTTGGTTGTAAGTTGTCGCTGTATATAAAACAGCAAAAATTAGTAATATGGAAAGTGATTCCAAACTTTTGAACATTAGTGTACAAATACAAATAGCAAACAAACACCCCTGCTACAGCTGCCTGACTTTTTGAGTTTAATCTTAATATTTGTTGGAATTTAAATAAAGGTGTCAAATTCAAGAATCGGTGTCAAAGTCTAGGTATCGGTATCAGCATCAAAAAACTCTGAACAATACCCAGCCCTAATTACAGACTATACTTCAACCCGAACAAAATAAAAAAGACATCTTTGTCATGGTACACATTGCATTTCCATCTTAAGTAGCCTAATGATATGTTTCAGTATGTCACTATTTTGGAACTGACCCTTCAGTCTTTGAAGCACAATATTTCCTGTGAGTTTGACATTTCTTTTGTCTTCTGTGGCTATGTGCATTGTCTTTACCATAGTCCTCTCTGTATTTACAGTGGAGCGCTTTCAGCAAACTAAGCACCGTAAAATTACATTTTTTATGCATGCTTTTCAAGATTTGTCCCCCTCTGCATTTCTCATTGTTGCTATAAAATAAAATGAAGTTCAAATGTATTGTCACGTCAGCAGTATGTTCATGTTGGATATATATGCTCTGAATGAGCTTCCTCCTTTTTCTGCCCGCATTCTCCACCAGTCTTGTCTGCAAGGACACTGTTTTCTATAGACAATGACACAGTTAAAAGGGACTTTTCATGCCATGCAAAATCTCTCTATCACTGCACATCTGTGTCTCTTTTTTTGTCATCCAGTTTCCACCCTCCTCAGTCACATGCTGGTTTCACAGGTTGGCGAGAGATTGCCATCTCCTGGCATTAGATGTATCTCTGGTGTAAACATGTGATTCTCTACCTTGTGTCCACTTTGGTTACTGTCTGGCTTGTCCTGCCCATTATCGCTGACCACATCCTGAGTGCAGTTCTGTGAAGAAAGCTTGGGCAAAGGAACGGCGGCGCCTGCCACTTCCATGAGATGTTTCTCCTCGTGGTTATCTGCGGACTGATGGAATCCCTGTGGTTTCCCATCATCTGGCAAGAGCAATACAGTCTGTTCCGGATGGAAATCACCGGCCAGGAGTATCGGGGAAAGGACTAGACCTTCCTCCAGTATCGTGGCCAGTGGTTCTGAATCTGAAAAGAGAGGAGAAGATTCTCCATCTGGAGAGTCGTCCTCCAGGAAACTGCTGCTAATATCCTGAGGCGAAGAAGTGTTGGGTGGCGTCAAAGGAGCTTCTTCGAGAGTTTCTAAGAAGTTTACTTTGAGGCTTTTCATCTTAGCTGGGTTTGTGCCTTGCAAGCAACTTCTGGTATTCTCTACAAACTGAGGAAAGTTCTCACTGTCCTCTCTGGAAGATTCCTGGATGCTGGGCTGGTTGTCCTGTTCAAGCTCAAACCGGTTACTTTCTGACGGACTTACTGCATTTTTCGTCGTGTTGCATGGCATCAACTGTTTGACCTCGACAAGTGGAGGCACTTCAGGATATCTTTGCTGAAACTGGGCTACTGTACCCGGAGTGGGAACTGACTTATCAGCCTCTCCGAATTCAGCAGTGCAGCTTGCAAAGCTGTCCACACTTGATATGCTTCTTACATCCAGGATGGTTCTTTCCTTGGGTTGAGGTTCTGGCATGTCTTTCATCTCTAACTCCACCTCCGGTTTTGGCTCGTCCGCAGGTTCCGTTGACGCCGTTGTGTTGAGATCTGAGAAGGACTGAGCCTTGGTCATCTGGTTGTACATCTCCTCCAGTTTCTGAGCATTGAGGTGCTGTGGGCTTGAGGTCTTGATACACTCCTGTGATGAACTTTCTAGAGACCTCTTCTTTAAAGACCTCAGGCTGGCATCAGAGGTTGTACGCTTGGGAATGCCCCACCTGCTTGGTGACAGGTGGTTATCCATTGAAGGTTTGTCTTCACTTTTCTCTACTACAACATCCATTAGCTCCATGCTTCTAGCAAAGGCATCTTTCAGGTTCATAGAAACAATGCTGCCGTTCCTCTTTGCCCGTTCTAAGGCCTCTCTTCGCTTGATGGCTTTCTCCTGACGTTTCTGCTCCTTGTAGAACTCTGAGAAGTTGTTTACGATGATGGGAATCGGTAAGGCAATGACCAGTACACCAGCGATGCAACAAAGTCCACCAACTATTTTGCCAAGTAGAGTCTGCGGATAAATATCTCCATAGCCAACTGTTGTCATGGTGATGGTAGCCCACCAAAATGAAGCTGGGATGCTCGTGAATTTTGTGGCGTCTTCGTCTTTCTCTGCAAAGAACACCAAGCTTGAAAATATCATAATTCCCATCGCCAAGAACAGTATGAGCAAGCCAAGCTCATTGTAACTGCGTCGAAGGGTGAATCCAAGAGATTGAAGTCCAGTCGAATGCCTGGCCAGTTTCAGGATTCTCAATATTCTCATGATACGGAATATCTGCACCACTCTCCGCATGTTCTGGAACTGCAGCACACTTTTGTTTGACTCGGTAAGAAAAATAGTGACATAGTAAGGTAATATGGCTAATAAGTCAATGACATTCAGTGGCCCTTTGAAGAATTTCCACTTGTTTGGTGAAGACAGGAAGCGCAAGAGGTACTCCATTGTGAACCATGCGATGCATACTGCTTCAACATGTGCAAGTTGAGGATTATCGTTGGGTTGGCCAAACTCATCTGTCTCTTGGAGTTCAGGCAAGGTGTTCAGGGACAATGCAATGGTTGACAGGATGATGAACAGGATGGAAATGATGGCCAGTACCTGCAAAAGAGAGAGACAAAAACATTACTTTACATTTGTATTTTACATTTGTCTTAAAATAAGCAACAAACATAATGCAAGACTAAACACTTGTACACAGGATGCCTTCATAAACTGCATTTTGTTGTACAGCAAAGTAAATAAAAATAAATCAAACATTTTTGTGGCAATGGCAACACGTATGCCGCATACTGTATGAAAGTTTTGGGCACCTGAGAAAATTGATTTATTTTGATTGATTGTGATTCCAGGAGAAATCTGGAACCATTTGTTTTCAAATATACATAAATATGCCGCTGTTGTCAGAAGAAAACCTTGTATCTCCAAAATGATAATTTTACAGGAGAAGGAAAAAACCTACTTTACTTTTAATGTAAGTCAATGGAACCAGACTTTTTTCCAAGTCATTTTGGGTCATTTCTGTTGGTCCATTCATCATGAAACAGGCATTTTCAAATTATGTCAAAAACTGAAAAACAACAAAAATGGAGATACAAGATTTTCTTCCGACAGCAGCGATAGTTATTTTTTGCTACTGTTTGCTAGTTTTTGAGTTATGCTCAAGATTAGGTAACAGTCAAAACAGTCACTACCACAGTATTTGGTAAAGTTTTGGTAGTGTTATGATTGTTTTGGTAGTGACAAAATGGAATGTTCAATCATTTATTTTCGTAAAATTAACATAATTAAGGTCCAGGGTCAAAGCAAAAGGATTTTAGTCTAAAATCTAAGTCAGTTAAAAGTCCAAAATGTGTTATCAACTCTGACCTTGAACCAAATCGGTAGAATGATCCATATAGGCTATATAATAGGGGGATGCACATATGAGTATGTGCACCCTAAGTGTAATTACAAGTGCTAAAAAATAAGTGAAAGATGACAAACAAAAAAGCCATATTTCTAGAATCAGATAGAGTCAATTCTATCCTTTGTGGACCACTTACGTACGATGGAAAAGATGAATAATTGAACAATACAAACAAAGAAACTCTCTGGCTGTTTTAAACTTCATATTAGACCATAGGAAGGAACACAGTATGAATATTAAACATGCGCTATAATGAAGTGACAAAGCTCCCTGTTCAGTAAATGACCGAAAATGAGGAGTGAGCTTGAGGAGACCTTATTGCCCTTTTATTGATCTGCTGCTATCACGGCTTATCCTCTCCCTGCAGGTGTAATTCGGGGTTTATTCAATGTGAAGCACTGATCACCTTCATCACAGCCGTTGGGGGGTCTGAGTGAATTCAGGCCCCTGCTGAGGAGCTATTATGGGTGAATGTCAGTGGAGGATAGAATAGCATTGCTTTTCTGTCCTCCTCAAATTGAAAATGCGTCAGAAGTCTTTGTTGAGGAAATGAATGTTTTTTTCATGGAGTGGTACGCCAGTGGAAGAAGGTTTCTGGCATATCGCACTCTACTTTGTCTTGTGTTGTGTTGCTTTGAGCCAGGGTACAGTTGATGATTAACATTTTTACATTATTATGATATCTGCCTCACTCTCAGCGGGCAGAGAGAATAATGGATATACCTCATTAGCCTTTCTTTACCAATATTGATTCTTGCTGTATGCAACACCGCACACTAATGCATCATTTCCTAAAGTGCAGCACAGCTTCTGCTAAAAGAGCCGTGCACTTTACAGCAGCGAAATTCTACTCTGGTCAATAACAACAGACTTTCAAACCAGAGAGGTTTCATTAAATTGTGCAAGAACCTAATCTAAAGGTATGATTTTTATTTGCATTGCTATTCTATGTCAGGTGAACATCTAACAGTTCCCATTTGAATTGGATTGAT
Source organism: Piaractus mesopotamicus (assembly GCA_023558415.1). Lineage (NCBI taxonomy): Eukaryota > Metazoa > Chordata > Actinopteri > Characiformes > Serrasalmidae > Piaractus > Piaractus mesopotamicus. The sequence goes on from JAILXH010144663.1 coordinate 16,483, forward strand.
TACATTTTCATACTTTCATTCACAATTAAACTGAAATGTTCTATTGTTTTGTTAAATCAGTGACCAAAAGACTTGATTTAATATGATGAAGTAAAATATAACTCTACTTCTGGGCTCTATTGTTTGATGGTTTGATTTAACAGGCCCATATCCTATATTTTATATATTTATATACAACCCTATTTCCAAAAAAGTTGGGACGCTGCACAAAATGTAAATAAAAACAAAATGAAATGCTGTGCAAATCACTTCAACCCTATATTTAATTGAAAACAGTACAAAGACAACACATCAAACGTTGAAACTGAGACATTTTATTGTTTTTTGAAAAATATTTGCCCATTTTGAATTTGATGCCAACAACACGTTCCAAAAAAGCTGGGACGGGGGCAACCAAAGGCTGGTAAAGTGAGGATGGTGGTTAATTGGCAACAGGTCAGTTACATGATTAAAAGAGCTTCCCAGAGAGGCTGAGTCTTTCAGAAGTAAAGATGAGGAGGGGTTCACCACTCTGTGAAAGACTGCACGATCAAACAGTGCAACAATTCAAGAATAACGTTTCTCAACATAAAACAGCAAAGAACTTTTGCTCTCCATCATCTACGGTACACAATATCATTAAAAAAGTCAGAGAATATGGTGAAATCTCTGTATGTAAGGGACAAGGCCAAAAAACAGAATTTGCTGGCCGTGATCTTTGGGCCCTCAGACAGCACTGCATTAAAAGCAGACATGGGCTCAGGGACACTTCTGAAACCACTCTCTTTGAAAACAGTTCATCACTGCATCCACAAATGCAAGTTAAAACTCTAAAATGCAAATAAGGAACCACATATAAACAGGATCCAGAAACGCTGCCACCTTCTCTGGGCTCAAGCTCATTTAAAATGGAGTGAAGGGAAGAGGAAAAGTGTCCTGTGGTCTGACAAAGTGGTAAACATGCCCCTGTCCCAACTTTTTTGGAATGTGTTGCTGGCATCAAATTTAAAATGGGCATATATTTTTCAAAAAACAATAGAATTTCTCAGTTCCAACATTTGATCTGTTGTCTTTGTAGTATTTTCCTTTAAAAATATGGTTCACATGATTTGCACATGATTGCATTTTATTTTTATTTACATTCTACACAGCGTCCCAACTTTTTTGGAAATGGGGTTGTATTTATTTCCATGAGGTCCACTTATGACATTTTCGAGGAACCAAAAATAGTGATACTGATGCATGTAAATGAGCTCTGTTCTGATTTGCCCTGTATTGTGCCTTCTTAAAAAGCAGTCCAGGCTGAAACACTCCTTATAACAGTTTGAGTGGGAGGAGCTAAACGTATGAAGGCTGAATAGGCTTCACAGATTAACTTCATAAGGTGCTGGGAGTGAACAATACATTTTGAAACTTTAGCACTATTTCTATACTGCATCAGATTCTTCTACTGAAAAACTAAGTTTTCTGTGATATGAGGTATTTAAATTGAAAAATCTAAAGATTTGTGCTCAAACAAGCAAATGGACCAAATTTAAAATTTCAGATATGGATATAAATGTGTTTGCCATGCTTATTTGAATGCATCTCTACTCTATGCATAGGGATCCTTCATCCAAAATACACACATATACATCGTCCTATTAATTTGAGGTGGGCAATATGAAGATATGTATCATCATTGTGATAAATTATGCCAAAATATGCTTTTCTGTGTATATGGTGTATATCATCAGTGCTTACAGTAACCTCATGTTTCATTACAAAGAAAGCATAATTAGCCCTGTTTAATCAGATTTGGTGGGCAGGGTTGCCAGGTCCAGCAAAGATCTAAAAAAGAAAATCTGATTAAGTCGCCCATCAGGAGCTGAAACTTTATCACTTCATCAAAACTGCAAACCTGACTACCTGGTTGGTGGGTGCACATACTAAACCAAACGCTCCACAGCAAAACCAATGAACAGTGAACGCGTCCAATTCTTCATAAAAACCTCTTCTGTAAGTGCGCATGATCTGCTCTGTTCAGAGCCTGTTTGTCTTACATGAAGAACTCTGGCAGTGTGGAAATCTCACACCTGGATGGAATGAAAAAACTGATAATAGAGTTATTAAGTTATATCACGTCAATCCAAATGGGATGGAGAAGGGGGGTGGCTGTTTTTGACTGAGGGAGGATGGCATTCCCCCTCAAATACAGCTCTGCTGTTCCCTTTCTGAAGGTCAGTATGGCTTTCCACTCATGTGCTCTAATGGGCTGAAGAAACATTCTGTAGGAGAACGAATGCTAATGAGGCAAATCTACAGTGACAGGCTTCTAAAGTGGGAGGTGGATTGATATTTATGAGGTGAAAGCAGTCTCTGTCACCTTTGGTATAATACGGGTCATTTTAAAGAGCACACTTCCAGCTCTGATGCCTCAGTTCTCCCTCTAATATACATAACTGTTGTGATTGCAGGATAGTAACTGGGAGGTAGGGTAATATATACATGTATAACATATGAAAGTGACCAGTTTATTAGAAACGCCCACCATATGGGTGCACTTTGTAGGTTTACAATTACAGACTTTAGCTCATCTGTTACTGCACAGTTTATCAGGTCCCCTCTTCACCATTCATCAATGGAAAGAGACCACCATAGGACCACCGCTGACCAGATATTATTTACCATTCTCAGCACAGCAGACTTCATGTCTGTGTATCACGTTGGGTTTTTTAAGGTACTCTCAAAACTGAACATAGATTATAAATCTTGTACCTAATGTTTCTTGTAGAAACCATGAAACAGTTCCACGTGGCTGATATTTTCAGTGTTGATCTGCTGATCAAACTGTTTGAATGCATCTCTGCTGACTGGCACACAAGAGCAAGAACAAACAGTGCTTTTAATCACAGTGTCTCATTTTGATTATCATTAAAATAATTTGTAAAATGTCGGATTTTGACACCTTGCTGCAGTCCTGATTAATCTTTTGTTTGATTAACCTTGTGCCATGTTTGACCATTTTTGGCAAAAAAAAAATGACCACAGTAGTGAGATAATGCAGGTAATGTCTCACGGTAATGCAGTGAGAGTGTTCATGTTTAAGGAAGTGTGCTGATGAGTGCTTAGTGTAAACCTATTAGCAGTGTGACCCATCGGCCGTGTTTGACTTAGTTGAAGTTTTGAGGACACGGACTACTGCCTCACTCTTTACTTCTGACCAAGCCTGTTCTGGACTAAAGCCAAATAGCGTCCTTCATCTAAACAATAGTCAGATACACCATTGCACTTACTAAACTTTCTTATCAGAACAAATCAAAACTGAGTTCCAATCAGTCAATCAATTCATCTCAAACTTTCATGCACTACTCTGCAAACCTCATATGCCAGGAATGGGGAAAAATCAGCAGGAACATCACCAAACTGTGAGTCTGGCATATATAGTGCTGTGCAAAAAGTCTAGTTATCTTGGCAGTAAGAATTGCATTTGTTCAAGTAAGCTACAAACCGGATTCCAAAAAAGTTGGGACACTACACAAATTGTGAATAAAAACTGAATGCAATGATGTGGAGGTGCCAACATCTAATATTTTATTCAGAATAGAACACAA
>JAILXH010144682.1:15419-36780 GCA_023558415.1 Piaractus mesopotamicus
AGTATGGCCATGCAAAGTGACCCTCAAGGGCGCTCCTCACAGCAGCGCAGCCCACAGTATGCAAACATTACCTCCTTTTTCATTCACTGACTTTTTCCTAACTGGTGTGTTTAACTGCCTGTTATTTTGAGGAGTTGCCCCTGCACAGTTTACAACCGGATATTCCTGGGAAGATTTAATCTTGTTCATTTACTGTATATTTCGCTCAGCTACTGCATATTTAACTGTGTTAACTTACTGACATATTTTATTCAGCTAGTTCATCTCAGTTACTTCACATACTTCACATACTTCATACTTTAATTAGTTCACATAGATTTAACCAGAAAGCATTCATACCATCTTTGATTTTACACAGTTACTGGAGTATTTCACTCATTTTTGGCACATTTGGCACATTGTCTGGCATATTTCATTGTAGTAGCCTTTTAGCAAACACTGCTTGCCCAGGTATTTAGCAAAATAATGATAATATAACCGTACTATGCAATACTAAACTTCACAAACATCCATATGTTTACACTCAAGGGACAGTCAGTCAATCAAAAATCTTTAAGATAAATAGACAAATGCTAATCGTCTGACACCTCAGCTAACGTTACTAGCCTAACCACAGCATACCTTCACCTAGTAACTTTTAGCTGAAAAACAGCACATTCTAAATATTTTTGATCTAGTAGTCGAGTCAATCCACTCGTCAGCTCTGCCAACATAGTCAGCTCTGCCAACATACTGTAGCGTAGGCGCAGTGCGGCCCATGGCGGACGCCACAATATTTGGTGAGTCAATGGGATTTTAGATCAGCCAAAACAAGAAAAGCAAGTAGGAAAGGAAGATTCATTCAACTATTCTAAAGCAGCCTGGACTAAATAACCCTCCCACAGTGGCAGACCACCCATAAGACACTGCATCATGACATCACATTCTCAAGCACTATAGTAGATTCTTCCGAGTCAAATCATTAGGTGCAGAGTACCACCCTGCTAGAAAAAACAGCAAAACCCGTACATGTTGTTTTTTGAATGTTGGTATACTGGTCAACCAGTATGACCATGCTGGGTGACTAGCTAAACAGCATCAGACCAGCATAAACCCACTAAGACCAGTATGATTCGGTAACCTAGAAATGTCTAGCTGGAACATTTCATTAACATCGCTAATGTCCATCATGTTTGGACAGTGCAGAAACAGCGGATTAATTCCCAAATAACACAAAAGTTGTTTCATTCTGTTCCATTCTATTTTGGGATAATGGTATGTCAAGCTGTTAGCCTGTTGGCTAAGCTAGCATTTGCACCACAACCAGTTTCACTCTATTGTCTGAGTTAGCTGCAAACTGGCTTAGCTAGTACCCTGCTAGAAAAACCTGCACAGACTAGCATAGCTGGTTGCAATCAAAACCAGCATATTGCTGCTGTTTGAAGAAAACCTTGTATCTCCATTTTTGACGTTTTTCAGTTTTCATGAATATGCTACATGACCAACTAAACCAGCATAGAATTAGTCTTAGTCTTAGTCTGTGATGGTCTTTTCTGCAGGGCAGTTAGAGGTGGACGGATTGATATTGAGATCCAGTCCTGACGTTTCTTTCTGAGAATTGGTCTCATGAAAATATTATAGTATAACAAAGTTATACTGCATATAATGTATTGCAGTGAGAGCGCAGACAGAGACACCAAGTTCAGGGTCATTTGTGCACATTTTTTGCATAATTTTAATTGAATAACATTTTAAACGTAATTTATGAATTTGTCACGTTTAGTATCGGCAAACTAACTCTTTACAAACTGGGTTTTTTTGAGCATTTAGATTTTTAAAATTATTTTCTTGAAAATGTACAATTGAGGAAAAGACAAGTCTGTATTGTTGGCTGAGGTAGCATATTGTTAGAATTTGTCTGTTTATCTAAAAGACTGTTTATCTAAAAGACTTTACTGTTTTTTTCAGGCAAACTATGGCTTTCTGTGGTCTCATTCTGGGTTTAATTTAACACACTAATAGCAAAAATAATGACAGGTGCCCCGCAGAGAATGGACAAATTGAATGTGTTTGGAGTTGCAGAGTGCCACCACACATCACTGAACGTTGGCACCAGTTGCGTTGCTTCATTAAAATTTATATTTTAGAATTTTTAGAAATTTTAGACAGCATGTCCGGTGTGCGGTGAACAAATATGTTGTGAAATATTATGCAGTAATAGCTAGGTCTCTTCATAGATACACTTTCTGTTAGGGACCCTCCCAAAGGACTCTGCCACAATTCAAACCCTGGATTAAGCCAATGTCTTTTTAACAAGCTATGATATGACACAATGTCTTTAAGCAGAAATAAAAAAATAGTCATGATGCAAGCTTGCAAGAGTGTGAGGGTTGGTTGGTCATTCTGTGGCATAAGATTCCTTTGCACCCATGGTGAACTCTGACTACTGGGGCTAGCCCTTCAGTTTGAGCCATAAATGTGAAAACATGAGGTTAAAACACCTCTACAATAACGTTCACTCCTGCTATCCTTATGGGGTTTGTTAGTGCTAAGCTAAAGGTGATTCACATTAACATGTTTTGGCAGTTCTAGATGAAGACATTTGAAGCTTCTAAAAGAAATTCCATATATTTTATTTGAAGCTTGTGGGCTCTGGTGCAGAGTTGCTGCCGCTGTTTTCCATTTCTAATAGCCTATTGATTAGACTGCCGCTTTCATAGATACCATGAAGCAAAACTATTTCTGATTGGCCAATTTTCTGATAGGCGTTTCAAGAATTCAGCCCCTCTGTTTTCATCCAAAACGTTAAACGAAACAAGAGTAGCGCTGTAATACTTAAATAAAGCACGATTCTATTGACTAAATGAACTTAAAATTGCATGTATTTGTTTCCCCAGGAATAATTAGATCTCCTCTGACATAAGAGCTTTAAAAAAGACCCAAAATCCTGAGTCTCACACCAAAACCCTGAGAGCAGACTCTGAGTTATATTATACAGCTGTATGCAAAAGTTTGGGCGCCCCAGTCAAGTGAAACTACATTAACACATCCTCTACAAAGGACACACATCTGCACATTTTAATACACAATTACTGTTTATTTGCTGAACAAATGAAAAATTTTGATGTACATAGTTTTTCCAATGTGTTAAACTTTAAATAAATAGAAATTGTGCACTAAAATTAGCAGAAAAATATTCAATCCCTGTAGAGTATGTGAACCTATTTTCACTTGTATTTTTAATTTTCACAAACCATGAAGTCTATTACATCTATAAAGCTCCTCTAAACCTAAACCTAACCTAAATCAATGATTGCCCACACCTGTACGCAAACATCCAACCTTAACCACTCGCATCCTGTACATGACCTAGACATACACCTGTCTCTGACCTTAATCAGCCTTCCTCACCCACACCTGACACAATATGTTCTCCAAACCGTTCTTTGCGGCTAAACCATCCTATCTTCACACGTAATGTGGTGCAAGAGTCCCATTTTCTCATAATTACGGTATAATACATAGCAAGGCAATAGTACCATAAGTGCAGAAGAGATTAATACATTTCTTTAATATGTTTTCTCTCCTCAGGTCCAGTGCTAGTTACAGACTGAAGCATAGAGTCAACCTGGAGGACCTTTGGGTCTTTGGATTGAAAAGTGAGGATGATGAAGTGGATGATGAAGATGGAGAAATTGACCTAAAGACGACCGTCCTTCTGGCCTGGGCTCTCTCTCTCTGTCTGGTGTGTTTCAGGTGAGTCTGAAGCTAAAAGTTCATGTGTTGGATGAATAAAAGATGCAGAAATGCATCCATATGCAGAAAAAGACACAAAATGTATCGCTTTATATTCACCAGTATATTCAGAAATGTACAGATTTCCCCATTTATAACAAACCTGTCTCAGAAAGGAAAGCCTTTAAAGGAGTGCATCCCAAAGAAGTAAAATTTTCCCAGTTTTTCCCTTTAATCCCAAATGCACATGCAGATGGTTTTTCAAGGGTTCTTAAGTAAAGAAAATGGTTCTATATAGAACCATGAACGCTCAAAGATTTGCACGATTAAAGAGTTCTTTGCATCATGAAAGGGTTCTTCGGAATGATGATGAATGTGTTGTATATGGTTTTATATAGAACTTTTTTCAAAAGGGTTCTATGTAGCACCAAAAAGGGTTCTTCTATTGTTACAAGCTTGACATCATTTTGGTGCTATAAAACCAAAGCAAAGAACCCTTTAATCATGCAAATGGGTTCCTTGAGTGTTCATGGTTCTATATAGTACCATTTTCTTTACTAAAGAACCCTTGAAGAACCATCTTTTTTTTAATGAGTGGAGTCTACAACACCACCTCTATATATAGAGCCTGATTCACTCATCACTCATGATGTCCGCTATAGCAGGCTGGGAGTATTGGGCTGTCAATCATGTATGCTCTTTAGAAGTTCGAGCGAACACTCAAACACTCGAACGCTCATCAGAAGCGGCTCATTCGGAGTGCACTTCAGATCAGTAAGCGCTTCATGCTGTTTTGCTAAAACAGAGTGTAAAAAGGTTCTTCACACTCACACATCTCTTTTACAAAAACAGTTCGCCAATTGAAATATTTATCCGGGATCCAAAATGGTTCTTTTATGGCATCACACAAAGAATAATAAAGAAAGATTTATTTTATTTTTTAGAGTTCATAAAAAAAGACTTCCATTGCATCTTAGCTACATTAGCCTTGTAGCTCCAGAAGCAAACTTCAGACACCAGTCAGCTATAGCTGATTGACTATATTTCAGTTAAGAGGTAAATCTGGGTAACTGTTTTTGTGAACCGAGCCATTCAGTATGATAACTATGTAACTGTGTAACTCGGAGCTGCTTGATCTTTGTCGTTGATCTAAAACCACTTTTTACTTTTCCTTTTCTCAGCCAATTTCAGGAAACAGTGTTTTTCAGTCCATGCGCAGCACAGCACTGAGCACTGTTGTGGTTCAGATAAGATTCCCCTGTTGATTTGCTTTCAGCTGGAGAGCCTGATTGCGTCTACTCATATCGTAACAGGGTAGTTTCAGAAAGGCGGTTAATAAAAAGAAGAAGTAGACATTTGAAATTTCTGCTTCAGGAAGCCAAACGCTGGACAGGTCACATGCCGACAGACCATAAAGGGACATTCCGCATCACATGAGGGCTCTTAGCGTAAAATCGGCCTAGTATGGGAAAACAAACAGGGACTTTCTGGCAGATGCCACCAAAATACCACTGTAAATGTTAAGGTCAGAGTTCAGTTTAGTTCAGTTTCATGTATATTATTTATATTTTGAATCTAAACACTATGAGGCATTTAATATTTATACAAATTCATTTACTTTCATTTTCAGTTACTTCCGAGCTGGGCAAAACATCATATTGGTTTTTGCTTAATGATTTGAGCAAGATTTGTAATATTTTTATAAAGGCAGCATACACACCTTTACTACAAATTCAAATGTAGGCCCAATCCCATTTCTTATTTTTACCCCTACCGCTTGTTTTCAAGTGTCACCTTGCCCCTTGGAACTGAGTTACAGGGTAGTGGTTGAAATCTTCCCTATGAAATGGGACCCTCAAATAAAGAAGAACATTACTTCATTAACAGGCTACTAGTGGTGCTCTGTAGGTGACCCTGCCAGTCTGCAGTGACAGCAGAGGAAGGTAAAGTTCAGCAACCTCACTGCTGGGTTTTAGTTACATTTAGGGCATCATATGCCTTCAAAGTGGGGGATACAACAATTATTTATTATCACCCACCCCAAACTCTTCAGTGATATGAAGCTGAAGTCAGATATTTGCCAGCTTCTCCTTCAAATTTTCTCATTCCACCTTTAATGGAGCAGCAGTTACATTCCGGGACTTCAGGCACCAGAACTGCTGGACTTTTTAAGGTGGAACAGGAAATTTAGCTAGCTAGCTAAAAAGACATTAACATACCATTAGCAATTATTTATGCTTGTTATGAAGAAAAGAACCATAAAAAGTTTCTTTGGTCACTTGCGCAGCGATCTTGCCACTTCTTCTTTTTTTTTCTCGTAAGACTGGAGTGTTTGGAGTGTGTCTCCGAAAAACCTCAGTGTGGAGGGCCTAACACTTCTCATTACCCCTCTCTCTCAACAAAAATCGGGACACCCTACCTCTAGATGTGAACGAGCAAAATGGAGGGGTAGGGCAGAGTGTTAGGGGTGAGGGGTAAAACGGGATTGGGCCATAGACTTGCGAGTGCATACTATTTATGAACTATTCACTAGTTGAAACACTAGTTGTAACAGTCACTATAAAAAAGTCAAACGCAGTTATATTTACTATATTTACTTTATATTTATAGTACAATGTGATTTAAAAAGATTCTTCTGATTTCAAAATGATTTATTTCACTTGTAAATCATTACAGAACAATGCATTAAATTGTAAATGGTTTAAGTGAGCATAGAGTTTATTATGTAATTTTACAAGTGCTCAATATGAACCTCCTCCAGCTGTACGTCAACGCAGTAGTCAAATTCATCCCAAACTTGATTGAGCATGTCGGGTGTCGCTGTACTCACGGCTCTTTCAATGCGATTTCGGAGATCATCCAGTGTTGTGGAACCAACGACGAATGCTCTGAGCTGTTGGAGGTTCACTGCCGATGAAAATCTTGTTGCACAGTTGTGACAGATTCACTCTTATCGAAGACGCTTTCTGCTCAGGGGTCGCCATCTCTTTGCAGACTGAAGGGAGCCGTCCTCTGGTGACGGTCAGAAACTCTATGTCCCCCTCTTTCAGTTGGCATGTGATTGGTTCCTAGGCGCCTCACGGTTGTAAAAATATGATACCTAGAAACCGGGTGAATCTTTTTGAATCACTTTGTATATATACATACTGGCCACACAGCATGTTTTTGTTTAGAAACACTGACGTGAACATCCGCATGATGACGTTCTTTACCCTATACTTTAGCCTGGCTAGTTCTCACTGCAAGTTTATATTCCTTAAAATGCTACATTACAGCCACCAAGAGGGTGATTATATTAATACAGGTGTGACTTTGTCATGGGAACATTAGATGACCAACAGCTTCCTCTTATTGTTAAACCTGCTTATCTACATTAAAAGAAATTGTGTTACATTTTGCTCTGTGTTAGGTCTGGTAACAGACACAGTTCAGGCTTCATTCTGGCTGTTGCTGTTTTTAGCTATGGTACGTATGTTGACGTGTTTATAGATTACAGTGAGTCATACATTGTCAGAAACCATATAATCAAGTCTATTAGATATGTTTGGGAACTCATTATGATGCTAATTGCTGGGGTATAAGCCTCCATTACCTGCCACATTAGCTTCATAGCTCCAGTGCTAAAACTAAAGAAGCAAACTTCAGACACGTGTCTGTATACAGACATGGACAAATTTGTTGGTACCCTTACAGCTCAATGAAACAACACTCCATTCCTTCTGACAAGTGATGAAATCAATAGCAGTTGTCTCATGTATACCTTCATGCCCTTGAGGCGTTATAGACAAGCATGTGAAAGGTAAAGACTATAAGACCATCTGCAAGTGGCTTAATGTTACTGTGAATACAGTTGCAAATATTATTAGGTAGTTTAAGGCACATTCAAATGTAGCCAATCTCCCTGGAGGCAGCAGCAAGAGGAAAAATGACTCTAAATTGAACAAAAGGATAGTGTGAATGGTAGACAAAGTGTCAAGGAAAACCTTCAAAAAGATACAAGCTGAACTCCAAGGTCGAGGTCAAGGTCTAACACTGTCTGATCGCACCATCTGTCATTTTTATTTTATTTTTTATACAGTGGGCACCATCAATGAAGACCCAGGAGGGGTCTTTTCAACTCCACTGCTGAAAGAAAAAAAAAAAAAAGCCAGGCTGTAATTTGCTAAAATGCATATTGACAAGCCACAGTGCTTCTGGGAGACTGCCCTTTGGACACCTGAGTCAAAACTCAAGTCAGCTCTGTGTTCACAGACGAAGAGATGAAGCTTTCAAAGAAAAGAACACCACATGGAGGAGGCTCGGTTATGTTTTGGGGCTGCTTCGCTGCGTCTGGCATGGGGTGCATTAAATCTGTGCAGGGCACAAGGAAATCTTAAGATTATCAAGGCATTCTGGAGCGAAAGGCACTGCCAGAAATCTGTATCTCAATCGCAGGTCATGGGTCCTCCAAAGGGATAATGACCCAAAACACAAAGATAAAAGCGGATAAGAATGGATAAGACCAAAACATTGGACTCATGTTGAAGATCTATGAAAAGAGCTGAATCATGCAGTCTAGAGAAGGCATCCTTCAAACCTGAGACAGCTGGAACAGTTTGCTGAAGAAGAAAGGGCCAAACTACCTGTTGACAGGTGCAGAGGTCACATTGAAAGCTATAGAAATCGCAATGATTGCCTCTTAAAGTTGTGCACAAAATATTAGGTTAAGGGTCCATCAATTACGTCCATGCCATTTTGATTTGTTTTATAGTTTAAAATATTCTGTTGAATCAAAAATCGAAAGCAAAGTCTGATTTCTATTAAATATGGAATAAACAATGATGGATGCCAATTACTTCCCTGAACAGATTAATCTGATAATTGAAAGACATTTCAAAGAGACCTCTGTCAAAACTTGGTGAAGGATGCATCTTCTGAGGATGTGAGTGAATTGTCTACTATTGTCATCACATCTCCATCAGTATAATGTTGATTTTAATATCATTTGAGGCCTAAACATCAAGTCGGACCTTCGTTTTGAGTCTGTGTGTGTGGTGCGAATATATAAAGACGTATGACGTGGTGTGAAAAACTCCCAACTCAACACGATTATTTCAGGCTTAACAGGCGACTGACGGCAGCCTGTTTTTAATTCTCCTCACTTAATGATGCGACTTCCTCCGGTTTGGAGTTGTACTCTGCTCTCCTCTACTTTGCCTATGCCTATGTACTCGTCCAGTCAAGTGCTTGTCTGTAAAAAAATCTTGTGAAAGGCACCAACAAGTGCTGTATGGAGCCCTAAATGTCCTTTATTTTCTTACCGAATGACACAGTGACCCCCTGTAAACACTGACTATGATCAAAATTTCCAAAATCTGCACACCCACTCCACGACATCTGTCACCGAGTGTCCTTCCTCTTGCCCTTATTAAAACCTCAAACCTCTCAGGTGCGGCAGCATCACAGCAATTTCCATTTGTCGACAGAGCTTCTCTCTGAAAAGAGGAAGTGGCGGTGTTGCCATGACGCTGCTTCCTGTGCCTGTGACTTGGTGAAGTTTCCTCTTGTTTAAAAAGAGGGCGAGGGCCGCCAGGGCCCAGAGGTGTGACTTCTGCTTCGTGAAGCCGTGTGGACTAGTAACTCATACCATGCTGTTATTTTACCTACAGTTTGCCTGAGGTTAAAGAACGCTGGTTAGATACTCTTCACAGGTAAGCGCTGATCTACGATACTTCATTCATTACCCATCGTTTTTACTCATTTTGAGCTTTAATCTACCTAAAAGTGGTACATTAACAAACAAAAATTAGTATAGATCAGTATAAAAGTTGAACATGAGCTAAAATTCGAACACGCAGTTGAGCGTAAAATATAAACATGAGTTGAACAACAGCTTACAATCAAAAGGAAAAGTTTTGGGGCTGGAAAGTTTGTGGCTGCAACATGTGGTGCTTTGACTAGGGCTTCAGAACTGTATTCATTCTATTGTGCAAGCAGTAGTGAATGTGATTTCTGGTTTAATGGTTTACTTCTTGTTCAGGATTCTTAATTAATGTGGTTGAGCTGTATAGTATTAGAATGTTATGTTAATCTGCATAAAATCACTGTAAACAAAAAAAAACAAAAACAAAAAACAAGTATGTCCAAATGAGCAACTTTACAGAAGAAGGCAAAAGCTTTTTACTCTGTAACTAATTAATTTAAAGTTAATGTAAAATATTTTATTCCAGGTTATTCTGAACCATTTCTGCTTTTCCATTCATTATAAAATCTTCACAGATGTAAAGGCTTTGAGAAAAGAAGAACTGAGATGGTTTTGATATGACGTGATGATATGCATGAGGCCAACATTTACAGTTTACCAAATGGTAAACTGTAAAAAAGTCATGACATTATCTTGATACTTTAGCATTTAAAGAGTTCACTGTTCACTATAGTTGTGCCTAACCGATTTCATATTTATTAAAACAGCACAGACCTTTATAAGTGCAAGTTCTTAATGAAACAGAATTTAAAGTAGCCAAAAAGTTTTCAGTTTCTCTTGCTTTACGGAGATGAAGTGACTGTCATTTACATTTTGTAGCTAGTCATATGCTTGTTTTTACATGTTTATATTTAAATGCATATTTTGCCTTTATTTTGGTTTAATTGTACATTCTGTGTAATTCAATCACCGCACTGCAAGTCAGAATGAAGAGAGAGAGAAAGAGAGATGGTGAGATAGATAGAAGGGGGAGCAAGAGAGAAAGAAAGAAAGAAAGAAAGAAAGAAAGAGAGAAAGCGGTAGAAAGAGAAAGAAAGAGAAGAAGAGAGAAAAGCAGATAGAGAGAATGAGAGAGAATGAAAGAGAATGGGAGAGAATAAGAGAATAAGAGAGAATGAGAGAGCGAGCGAGCAAGAGATAGAGAAAAGGAAAGAGCAACAGAAGGTGACAAGGAAAACAAGGGAGGGAAAGAAAGAGAGTTGTTTTGATGTTATGTCACATTTGACCAAAACCCCAAGCGTCGCCCGTGTAAAACCCGTAAAACGACTTTGCATATCATAACAGGAAAGTCAGAGAGGCGAGAAAGAGGACAGGCTGCACTTCTCCACCCCCCAGTGCCCTCATGAAGGTCCTGAGCAGCACCACCACTGTAAGTCCCGGGACTTTCACAACACTTACAGACTCGTCTCTCGGCTTTTTTATCCACACGTCGCTTGTAAATGTTATCAGCACCTACATCCCACACTGCTTATATTTCCCTTCTATGTTTGTCTTTTCCAGAATAAAACTCTAAGTGGAGGTGGAATGGACTCTGTCATTGAGTTGCCTCTTCATGTGAGTATTAGGCTTGTCGTCTTTCTGTTCGTTAGTTTTGTTCAGTTTGTTTTCTTGTATGATTTAAGTCGAGTGTTTGAATGTGTTTGTGTGCAGCGTGTGGAACAACGTGAATGCGGTTAATGTGTGTGTGTGTACTTTAGTCACATGGTGCTCACACACACACACACACAGACACACTTTGCCCACATACTCACTACTCAATCTTCTCCAGGGCAACAAGATCTCCGCCCTGCCCAAAGAGCTCTGCAAGCAGGAGGCCCACACCGAGCCGAGCACGGGTGAGTTTGAACCAGTTTCAACACGGCTGTTAGAAACCGTACCTGTGGTTAGGGGCCCTCCAGAGAGCAGCAGTGAAACTGAGTGGGAGAGAAGAGAGAGAGAGAGGTGAAAGCAGAGAAAGAGAAAAAGAGATAGAAGGAGGAGAGAGTGAGAAAGAAGGGAGAAAGCAGAAAGAGATGGAGAGAAAGAAAAAGTGAGAGGGGTGAGAAAAAGAAGGAGATGGAGGGAGAATGAGAGAGAAGGAGAATGAGGGAGAAGGAGAGAAAGTGAGCGGGTAAAAGAAAGAAAGAACAGAGCGAGATGAAAAGAGAGATGAAGATAGAGAACAAGAAAGAAAGAGAAAAGGGGAGACTGAGAATGAAGAAGAGAAATGAGGAGAAAGAAGGAGAGAAAAATAGGACTGAGAGAAAGAGCTAAACAAGAGGAAAAGATGGAGAGAAAGAGGAATGGGAAGAGAGAGAAAGAGAGAGAACAGAGAGAGTGAGGGGGAGAAAGAGAATAAAGGAGAAGGAGAGAAAGGGAAGGTGAGAGACAGAGAGATGAGCAGAGGGATAGAGTGAAACAGAATGAAGAGAGAGAAAGGAACAGATAAGTGAGTAGAGAGATAAAGAGATATAGAGAGAGAAAGAAAAAGAGAGAGAGGGTGAAATAGTGGACTAAATAGAGAGAATGAAAGAGAGAAACAAGTAGAGAGAGAGAACGAAAGAGTGAAAGGTAATAAGAGAGGTATGGGTGAGAGAGAAAGAGAGAGCGAGAGAGAGAAGTAGAAAAAGGACAGAGAGAAACAAAGAAATGGGAGAGAAAGAGAAAAAGAAAGAACAGAGTGGGGGAGAGAAAGAGAATAAGGGAGAAGGAGAGAAAGAGAGTTGGAGAGAGAGAGAGAGAGATAGAGAGAGAGATAGAGAGAGAGATAGAGAGAGACAGTGACGAGGCTCATCAGAAGTGCATCAGAAAGAAAAGTTCACGTCTTTATTTGAAGTGCAAAGAGGCGTTTTGTGCTTTGAAGCTCTGAACCAGGTGATTAGCATCTTGTGGCTGATAGAAAGTTCACACTTAATCTTCACCATCAGCCTCATCTGTTCACCTGATTCTCTACCCGTCAGTACTGAAGCACTAATGAACCCGTCTGTCCTTTCATTGCTCCTCCAGCAAATCATGAAGGCAGCACTGGGACCAAGAGGAGCTTATTCTCCTTCAAGCTGAAGCGGAGCTCCACGCACTCCGGCCTGCCCACGCGCTCAGAGAACAGGAAGAGCCTGCTGTTCGGCCAGCCACTGGCCAGACACACCACGCTGCCCAAACCCATCACTGTACGTCCGCCTGCCTTTTATAGGCACTTTTTTTTTGCTCTCTTTTATTTCCTCTCTTTTCATTCATGCTGAAATGTCGGCCTGCGGAGCCATTTCCTCATTTCACATCTAGCCTAGCCAGCTGAGCATCAAGCACAGACATCTATGGAGGGCTTTCCTCATTCTGACCTCTGGTATCATCTAACATAGTCATCCCATTAGCACTGACGGCTCTGATTCAGGTTCAGCAAGAGAGTAAGGAGGTGATTAGATCTCTTTCGTTTACTCTCAGCGCTAAAAGCATATGTTTTGAACTGAAATACTGAAATAGTATGCGTATGACTCGGATGGCTGATAAGGGTTGTCAGGCCAGAGCGTCTCTCACGCTGCAGATACAACTAAGCAGGCTCAGCTGCAGCTGTGCAGGAGCTTCACCGCAGATCTAATCGACAGGAGATGATCATTTCCATTTGATAGGCTGTCTGTGCTCTACAGGGAGCAAACTTGTGTTTTTCTGTGCATTTCAGTGCTCACTTTCTATTTTAACATACTGGAAAAACATAAAACATAAAAAGTGCCGTAACTTTTGCACAGGCCACAGTTTGCGTTTTAAATTCAGCAAATAAACTTCAAACTGTGAATTCTCTGCAGAGGAGAGAACAAAGGAGAAGGAGAGAATCAGATGGTGAGAAAGAGAAGGGTAGAGGAACGACAGAGAATGTGAGAGAAGGAGAAAAAAGAGACGGTGAGAGAAAGAAAGATGCACAGAGTGACAGAGGGAAAGAGAAATGGAGATAGAGAACGGGAGAGGGCGAGAGATCGGCAATGAGAGAGACAGAAGGAGGAGAGAGAGCGAAAAAGAAGGGAGACAGAATAAGAGATTGAAGGAGAGCAGGGAGATGGAGAGAAAGACAAAGGGAGAGGGGTGAGGAAAAGACAAGCAGATAGAGAAAGATGGTAAAAGAAGGAGAGAACAGTGACAGATGAAAAGAGAGACAGAGAACGAGAAAGAAAGATCATCTTTCTACCACCATCTCTTTGTCTTTCTTTCTACCACCATCTTTGTCTCTCCTTCTCTGTCATCTCTCTCTCTGTCTCATCCCTCTATCCTTCTCTTTCTCACCATCTGTTTCTCTCCTTCTCCTCCTTTATTCTCTCCTCTGCAGAGAGTGCCCAAGTTCACTTGCTGAATTTAAAACGTAAAATGTGGCCTGTGCAAAAGTTATGGCACATTTCGTATTTTATGTTTTTCCAATATGTTAAAAGCAAATAGAAAGTGAGCACTGAAACATGCAGAAAGACACACGTTTTCTCCCTGTAGAGCACAGACGGTCTTTCACATAGTGCTACCCTGTTTTTGTGTAGAAAATCAACAAAAACATAGAATTTGACGAGGGCCACCCAAACCTGCTCACTACTGTATGACGTAATGTTTGTAATGGCTTCCTGTTTTGCACTCATTGTTTGTCTTGCGTTTGCTGCTCACCACATTGTTGTTTCTTGTTGCCTTACATGCACTGAGCTGAATCCAAACAGTGCACCAACATTGTTAAACAGCAATAATGAATGTTGAATAGCTGTTCAGTGTCGGAGCGCATGTGTTTTGGATGTCCCTCAGTTGAACTAGCCATTTTTTTAGTCAGTCACACTGACGGATTATATTTTGATGTAAAAAAAACTTTTTCCATCTTTGTAGGTAAGCAAGCAAGTGTTTTTAATGTGTTAGAATGCTGTTTGTTTATTGTGGCAGTTGTACAGGATTGTGAAGAAAGCTGCAGCTGTGTTTTAGGTTCACCCCTCATTGCTCTCTTGTGCTCAACACAAAGCACTGGACATACAGAGAGCCAACAGTGCCTTTTAATCTGATAACAGAGTAACAGAAGAAGATATTTTATTTGATAATATTAATTAAAAATGTAGAGCTTTTCATTTCACCAGCGGAATGGCTACTTTGAGGCCTGCAGCCTTGTGAAGCTGGTAGTGGGTAATTAAGTAGCTGCCCATTATAGCATTACTACACAAGTAATAACTACAGTGAATCAAGCATTTCTCAGAGCAGTTTTATATGTGTATTATGCAATACACTGCTTAATAAAGTAGCAATGAGCAGCCAGTTATTAGTGACTGCAGAGCTGATGCGGCTTAATAAGAGCATTATAAGGGCATTATAATGCCACCCTGTACTAAAGTGCAACCATACCAAATCTTGAAAATATGACCCTTTATCCACTCTTTTGCACTTTTATGTTCTTGTACTTCATTTACACATCACTTCATTCTCATTCATTTTTCGTCCTCTTCTTTTCCTCAGGAGCTCCTCGTGCTGCTGTGGAGGAAGGGTCCGGCCACTGAGGGCATTTTCAGAAAGGCCTGTAACAGTAGGAACCTCAGCGCAGTCCGCGAGCAGCTGGACTCCGGGGCTGAAGTGGACATGGAGGCGCTGCCTGTGGCTCTGCTGGTCGGGCTGTTGAAGGTAAGCATTAGAACTGCACTGTGATCTTAAAGTGCTGAATTCAACTGAATCGATCTTGTAACCTTAAAACGGATTTTAATAATGTTCAGTACAGGATGCACTTGTTGTTTGACCAAAATACATTTCTCAGGCTATTTTCAAATGTAAAAATCCTCAAAAAAGAAGAAACAAGCTAGGAGTATGTTTTTATTGTCTGTATTCTACTACTGGGTACAAAAATTCCCCAGTTACATTTGTGTTTTCATTAATAATTTTCAAGTGTACAAACATAACCAATTCAAATCAAATTCTGAATCATACCAAAATATTTTTGAATCATACACCAAATTCTGAGTTATACCAAAGTAGTTTGGAATCACACCAAAATAGTAAAATCAAATTGTTATAAATAATTCAGAATCATACCAATATCTGAACTATACCAAAGTAATTATAAATTGTACACCAAAATTCTGAATCATACCAAAATATGTCTGAGTCATACCTGTATATCTGATCTTACTTAAATGGCAGACGTTCCTGAAAGAGCTTCCAGGCAGCCTGCTGGTGGCTGAGCACTCCGATGAGTGGGTGGAGGCTCTGGAGAAAGAGGAGCCAGATGAGAAGCAGAATGAGCTAAGAAGGTAAGCAGTTAATATCCACTTACTGAACTCACCTTCATCAGAAACATTTACCTTATAGCTCCTCTATGTAGATGTACAGTTACAGACTGGAGTCTGTCTGCTGCTGCACAGTTTATCAGCCTCCTCTACCCCAGAAACTGACCATTCATGGACAACACAAACCGTACATCAACAGATGAGCTGCAGTCTCTAACTGTGCACCAGCAAGGTGGAGCTACAAGAAAGGGGTTTCTGATAAAGTGGCCAGGGAGCATAATGAAACTATACTGACACAGCAAACATGGCAGTTAGTGAGCTGCCCAAACACTTCAAGAAAGCCCCTAACTTTACTACACTCAAAAAGGAGAACAGAAAGGGGGGCTTTCAAGTGGACTTTTTTCAAAGAGAGTAAATTAGGGAAGAACCACATCTCAGACTCAAAATGTCAGACAGACACTTCTGCTTTTTAGCCTTTAATCCTTAACCAGATGAGATGTTTTAAAGAAAAGTGTGCCGAACTGTTTTTCTTCAACAAGCAGTCTTGTCGACTAAATCTTAAAGAGGAAATATGTCATTTGTTCACAATTAAGTGGTTAAGATGTAAACAGAGTGATTCAGGGTGGGTTGGTGTGAAATGCTCTGGTCTAGAGAGACTTACAGAGTCTGAATTGTTCACAGTGGTGGTAATAGGAACTAGACAGCCACCTCTGAAAGCTCTTTCACAGAAAGTTATTACATGAAATGGTTACGAATACACTGCCTGATGTCTGAGACATTGTTTGATGAAAGTTTTGGCCTATTTTTAAAATACTTTCACGGTGGTACATGAGGCAAAATAGTCCTAAAAGGAAACTTATTTTTTCAGACTCACCATCAGATTTACAAATTTTACTATCACCAACATTGAATATAACTCACATATAGGTTCACTGGTGGTTTGGATAGTGAATTAGTAAATAAATTGGCTAAATCTGCATTGTAAACATCATGACCCCGTGTAAATTGAGTCCGTTTCACACCAAACCACTCGGAATGACTTTACATCTCAAATGATGTTGTAATGCACACATTTTTTAAAACTAAGTGGAGTTCCCCTTTCATTTACATTTCTTAGTTTATTTGTATGTAGTATATCCACCTCCATCACACTGAATGGATATTAAAGCTTCAAATCATAATGTGTGCCCGGATTTCCAGATGTGGACAAATGTATCTACATATCTGTCTATCTGTCTAGAATGATCGAAAAGCTCCCTGAAGCCAATAGCGTCCTGCTGCAGTATCTGCTCTGTCTGCTCCACCACATCGCCCAGCATTCAGAGAGAAACAAAATGGATGTCAGGAACCTGGCGGTGTGCATCGCCCCGAACCTCTTGCAGGACAGCAGCCAGCTGCTGGACGTCGTCAAGGTTGAAAAGGTTAGACTACCTGAAGTTTCAGTATTACTAATGCATTTCACATCACCTGAAGGCTCAAAGTCTCAGTATTACTAAGCTGTTCAGATCAAAGCCTGAGAGCGCAGTGCGCCTGCTGTGGTTTCTGATGCATGAAAACCCACAACATTTTAGTTTTCAGAAATGGCACAAGATTGTTTTTGTTTGCTCAGGTATGAGCACTCGGTATGTGTACACCTAAAATACTGAGAAAGTGTGCTATGAGAACAATCAAATTAGAGCAGAACACAAAAAGATGGCACTGCGTTTGCTTTCACTGTGACAGGAAACAATTAGCCACGTATCTGTATCAGCTCTGTGGGTGAAATGCTTCTGAACTCTCCTCAGGACTGTATGTTCAGCACTGCAGTGGTGTTGCTATTCAGGCCTGCTGCCTTTTCAATACTGTGCTATTTACAGCAGCAGTTTTCAGTTTCAGTTCCAGGGACTGGGTTTATTTTAGTGCTTTCCCTCCAGCTCTTTGTGAATGTCAGGTGTGCTAGAGCAGGAAAACCCCCCAGTATACCCAGATGCACTGTATATAGTATGTACCATATACAGCAGCTCTATTTACTATCCTGAAGGTACTCTCCCTTTCTCTATTTCAGGTGACAAAGTTAACCCAGATCCTGATTGAAAACTGTGTGGAACTCTTTGGAGAAAAGATCCTGACTCTTCTCGGGGACCCAGAGGAAGAGGAGATGGGAGATAACTCAGGTAACTTGGCCACTTTGGAGCCACTTCATGATGTCTTACTCAATCAGGGGCCTGAATTTAAAAAAAGAGAAACACAAAGGACCTTCAAGGTCCTACTCTTAAGATTTGTCCATTTAAAACCCTGTAAAACAATTTAAAATGACTGCTCCAGGGTGTTTTTAACAGAACAGTTTCAAACATTAAATGAGTCACTACAGGTTTCTGAACATTAGTCAGCCCTCACATTCACATCATGACAGATGAGTGCACTGTTTTGGCTTTTTACTTGTAAACAAGATCATTATAAATAACAGCGGGGTTTTTTTTTTTATATAAAAGCAGAAGAGAAGTGCAAGATCTTTAAGTATTTGAAAAAAAAAGATTTAAAATATTTAAGAATTGCAAAACAGAAATCAGAAAGTCAACTAAATTATGATAATAAAGAGGAATTCCACTTATTTTTCAAACTTTCTGCATAATTCAGTAGTTGAGATGTCAAACAAAGTCATTTAGAGTGGTTTGATGTGAAATGGTTTACTTTACAGGACTATTTTGCCTTAAACACCCTGTACATACAGTATCTCTTGCCATGAATGGATTTTCTGAAAAAATACATTTTGTTTTAAAACAATGTCTCAGACATGGGCAGCGTATTCATAAACACTTCATGTAATAACGTCCTGTGAGAGAGCTTTTAAAGGTGGATGGCTGGTTCCTGTCACCACCACTGTGAACAATTCTGATGTCCAAAAGTTTATCGCGTTCATTCTGCAGAAATATTGTGAAATGGTCAAAAAACACCTCAAATTTAGAGTTTTAACTGAGAAGAAAAAAAAAAAAAATCATATTTTGACTTTTGTTTTTACACAGACTCCATGTCTTCACACCAACATGACTCAGCTTACGACAGCACGGACCCTGATGGGGACGGAGAGAATGGAGAGGCGCTAGGGCCACAGGAGGAGGAAGAGGGGGCTCTGGGTAACTGCCAGATCAGGATCGAGTGCACTCCGGTACCCTCCTGCTCCTCAGACACCATATTCCACCCCAAGCCCTTCAACCGACGCAGCTCGGAGCCCACCATCTTCCCCTCAGCGGCTATTAAGAGCCTCCGAGGCCTGGCGCGTAGCCAAGACGACTGCTCCTCTGCCAGGGAGGAGTACGAGGATCAGCCGCTGAAGAAGCAAATCTCAGACGACTCTTTCTTGCACCCACACAGCTGCCATAGGCTACTGACAAGGAAGCTGGCCGGCAGCCTCAACATGGACGCCATGGTCAATGGCACCAGGTCGGCGCCAATTTCCAAGGCCTGCTCTTGCTCTTCCTCTTGCTCTCTGGAAAGCGCGGCCTCGAATGTGTCCGAAACCTCCGTGTTCATGGTGGCTAGCTCCCCTGTGCCATCCCCAGGAAGCACAAGAAAGAGCCAAGCCTCATCCAAGCCCAGAGCAGACACAAATAAAGCAGATCTGGACCCGAGGCGCCATTCTTCTCCTTTCAAGAGAGCTAAAAGCCTGGGAAGCTTCTCCACCACTAGGGGGAGCTCTAAGAAAGCCGACTGTCAGAAAGATGTTGGGTTTTCGTGTGAGACTCTTCAGGAAGATTCACAGAATGAAGCTGAGGGTCCGGAGGAGCCCGTGAGGCGCCAGCGCCCGCTCTCCGCCATCGAGGTCTTCCAGCATGTGGACAGTCGACTTCCTAGCTGCCCGCCATCCTACGAGCAGGCTGTGCTTTCTGGATCCCTGCCGGCCCCACCCCAGTACCGAAAAATGACTGTGCACGAAGCCAGGAAGTCTCGTCCCATCTCCATGAACGATTACATCTTGGACTCTTGCCCTGCTGCCCAGTTTACGGACTTGGACTCATTTGAACTTTCAGGCCATAATGCGGTTCAGCAGGGGTCATTCAGGCAGAGGGCCATGTCTGAGTCAGTAGCCCGCTCAAGGACCGAAAAAGTGAGCCGTAGGTGCAGCCAACCCGTGTTCGAGGAGTTTTCCTATGCAAAAGAGTCTTACGTGTAAACGGTTACATGTTTTTCTTAAGCCCTGTTGGAGTTGGATTTTCCTGGAGGAAGTTTTGTAATATAATGTGGAATTTGATTGGCCAATTGGTTCAGGATAATGTATATACTGCTTTTACTGAGGGAGCTTTAGGCTCAGCAAATAACAGAAGACCATTCACTCCATAATTATGACTGTCAGACTGTACAGACTGCACACACTGCAGATTCATACTGGATTGAAATCAGTCGACAATCATTACTGCCAGCCTGTAATAACTACACACAGCAGATTCATACAGGATTGAAATCGGTCCACAGTTATTATTGCCAGACTGTAAAAACTACACACAGCAGATTCATACTGGATTAAAATCACAGGTCTCATTGCTAATCACTAAAGTTGTAGTAACTCCCTAATTAAAACTCGTCCAGCTCCAGTAGAGCTTAACATTGTGTGCACATAGCGGTACATTATTTTTCCACAACGCACATCTATCAAGTTGGCACCTTTGATATAGTGCAGTGTTTTTTTGTAAAAGCTATTTAATATGCTAATGTAAAAAAATAATAATAATATTTTTTGGAAATACTGCCAGTGTGAAGCTATGTAAATAGATCTAATACAAAGTAAATTGTTTATTCTTAGTTTTTTTCTGTACTGGCCTTTTTGGACACTTGTATGATAGCACTTGTACATTAATTATTTGAGATGTCTGTTGTTTTTATATGTTCTCCTCCCACTTTCCTTCACTACAATAAACATCATTGCCTTCATTTCTGAGTTCTTCTTTGGGAGTTTGTTCACACCTCACCTCCACCCACAGTCAGATCGTACAAGACTCTTGGGTGCTCTTTCCTTTGAAGTGTCAGAGCTCTTAAAGCGACTGTTTGGTTAAATAAAAAAATCAAATATATATAAAAATAACAGTGTATTTTTTTTTTCTTTTAACTGAACGTAGTCAATGACATTTGTGTTAAAATTAGTTTTTATTTGTTTTTGCACTGGAGCTATGAGGCTAATGTCCCTGCCAGAAAAACTAGCATAGACCAGCATTCAGGGTCCCCAGCGATACAAGCATGTTGTGCTTTGAAAGCTGGTATACCAGCAATAGACCAGCTTAGACCACCAGTGCTGTTTTTTATCAGCAGGGGTAGCAAGTAATTGAAGCTGGTACATCTCACTAAGTGGCATTTGTGTTCTACACGTTTGTTTTCCTTTTTTAGTTAGAGCTGCGAGGCTATAATGAGGGACATAAACTTACTTGTTAGCTATTAGCCCCACAGCTCCAGTGCTAATGAAGCAAACCTAAAACGCTAACTGCAGGCCTAAATCATCACATACCAGCCTCAAACCATGTTGAATTACAATCTCTAATAGACTTGCTTATGTGTTTTTTGACACTGTGTGACATATTGTGATCTATAAACATAGACAAAAGTGCACTGCCTAGCCAGCAGCAGCCGTCATGTTAGCTTCCATTTCTTGTTAGCTATAATAGCCTTGTAGCTCCAGTGCAAAACTAAAGGAGCAAACCTCAAACACCAAACATGTGTAATAGCTGATCAACTATATTTG
>JAILXH010144761.1:0-16732 GCA_023558415.1 Piaractus mesopotamicus
AATAGAGTGGACAGTGAGTGGACACAGTGCTTAAAAACTCTAGCAGCACTGCTGTGTCTGATCCACTCGTACCAGCACAACCGATACTAGTGTTGGTATATGTGTGTGTTAATGTGTCTGAATGTTGCTCATATAGTTTAACACGGGGCTCATTAATGCAGACCCTTGTCTGTGATTGTATGCCTTCACTGGTATGCAGACGATGACTGGCTGTGTGTGTAAGAGGCAGAAAGGAAAAGGTTGTGGTGATAGCATGACTGAAGGCAGATAGTGACACATGAAAGGCCATCTCAAACAGGCCGTGGAAAATTAATATCCTGTGGAGGGCTCAAAGGGGAGAAGAGCAGAGTCTGGATTGCCATTAGTGCTGATTTAGGACCAAAATCCTCCATCAAAATCATCATCATAACCATTCCAGTGCTAAATACAGAGCTTTAAATAGACAGCAAATAACATTAACCTCTAACAACTCTCAGGCTTATCCACTAAGCTATGTCAGACAGAGTTAACTAACTGTAAAAGTACAGAATTAAATTACATACAAAGCATAAACACACACACATGCGTGCAGAGATCTACTGATGGACAGCAGAAGCTGGGCTGTGGGGTGCTTAAACAATGGCCCGGAATGGAAGACATAAGGTTTGGATTGCTAGGTGGTGGAGTTACATTAGTTGGCTAGACTTGGATCCTACAAGGAGGGAAAAGGACTGGTGTCCATTAAAGTTCCAAGTCCGGATGTTTTGAGAGTTGATTCTCTTTTAGACTGTTCAAGTCGCTGTAGGCACAGCATTTTTCATAGGCCTACTTCTCATAGTGGATTGGTAGCAGACATGACAGCATCTTGATTCTTTTCTGTTTTGAACAGATTTCAGCATGGTCATTATTTATCCAGGAGGCTCAGATTCAGTCTCCATTTTCCCATGGAAGAAATAGTTTGTCCATGTGTTTAGTTTGTTTAGGTTGACGATGATTATTTCCATCAAAATCCAACATGAGAGTGCCGTCATTCCAGTCCATTCATTTTGCCGATTGCTGTATCCAAGTTAATGTCAGGGATTTTGAGCATCATTTGTGCTCTTTTTACCTCAGTATTTCAGGTAATATGGCTTGGATCAGTTGCTACAACTAACTAGCTGGCATCAGCCAATTCTTTTTGCAAAGTGAAGACTTCATATACCAATCAGAGTTATTTCATTAGGTGCCTAAATGGAAACAAAATACCACAGAAAGGACTAAACCCATTTTGATAATAGATCTGCTACACAGAGGACAAAACAGTAGGTGGAACTGGATGCTGTTGCCTGGGTTGTGGAACATTTGGTCAAGAAGACTCCAGTCTAGTACCAGATCTGTATCAGATACAAACTTGTTTGACTCAAGATGGCAGAAATCGAGACTACAGCTCTTTTAGAACAAAAAACCTCCTTGATTATTTTGAAGGGGAAGTGGTGCTATGAGTGCAGTATCCACACTGGGCCCCTCTCTGGTTCTTTCACATTCCTGCACTCTTATTGTGAGGCTGGCAGGAGGCACATACCTGAGCCGTAGATAAACTTCATGAGGTAATGGAAAACAGTTCGCTGTGGCTTACCAATAAAGACCGTAAGATTCTGCAGGATTTCAACTGAGCGTGCAGAGAATGGGCCCCATTTATGTATTTATTTATACTTTTTTATTCCACGTAATCAAGTTTTGAGCCATTCCGGTCGGGTTTCCTTATAGGGATGTGCTGGATAATTTACCTTCGGCTCTGTGTAGCATGTGGTTTTCGTTTCTCGGAGGAAAGCGGCACTCTGGTGCACTGGGCTCCTCCTTTGGCAAAGACTACAGTTGTCTGTCTTCCCATCCTATCATTAGAGTAGAAGAGATGATTCACCGACAGACTTGCAGTGAAGACGGATAGGCAGGACTTATACTGTGTCATTAAGTTCCTTACTGTTATAGGGTATGCAGTAAAAGCAAAAAGCTCTGAGCTCTGGGAGGTTTTAAGTTACTATGTTGAAGCTCTGACTTATGATCTGGTGAGTTTGTAAGGACTGAAGAAGAGATATTAACTGATTAAATGTTCAATCAAATAAGGCACGATAAATGCCTATTAAAAGAGAGTGGGTGGTTACAAACTCAACAGGCGTAAGGTACAGAGTTTTGGCAAGCTTGCATACTTTTTGTGCCACAGCCGTGTACAGCAATGTACTTTTACAGTAAGCAGTGCTCTTTTACAAATTCCCATTAGTACCTGATACTTATTCCTCAGTTCAATGTAACTATAAGTCCATTAAATAGGCTATATGTTTTTTTGGAAAGACACTTGTGGCAAAAAGAAAAAAGAGAACCGTTTCTTTACAAAACTGAAAAAAGACTATTTAGTTATCCCAAACATGGTTTCCAAGCATTTGGGTTTAAATAGTGAGTTTAAGCTCTTTAAATTGAATCAAATACATATTGTTTTGGGAAGTAACATCTCTTTCAGAGAATAGTCTGTTTTTGTTTGACGTAATAAAAACCTCCTGGTTACGATGCTCATATAGGATATCCTTTTTCCATGCAAATGTTTTTAATTCCACTTTACACTGTTCTGTTAGCTCTAAAATTGGGCATGAAACACATGGGTGGGAGTGCGAGATAGGCAGGAAATCCCTGCCGGCACTTCCTTTTCCCGTATATGACATCACCCATCAGTCAGCAAGAGTTCTTCCCCCTCCACCTTTCTCTCTCAAATGCTGAACAACATATCTAGACCTTATACAAGTGTGATTCTTAAATTGTCATAGCCTTGAATTCCAGAAGTTCAATACAGATTGCAGCAACACATTAGCATGCTATGGAAGTTTCTGTTTTTTAACTAGTACTTTAGATTTTTTGGGTGCCTTGCACTGAAGATGAGGGCCAACATGTATTGAATATCTATGAGCAAGCATGCCGTTCTACTATCAGCTTCCCCATCCATACACTCATATTTATCAGGATATGAACGACGAAACAGAATCCAGTACCCTGACTCAGAGAAGTTTGATGTGTCTGACTCCAGTATTACCTATTCCCCCCAACCTGTCCTCCCCAGCATGCTGGGGAAGAGATTCAATAACGTGAGGCTTTCCAGTCTGATTACTCCTGAGAGGCTCTGCTGTAGGTGCACTTCCATTATGTAATTAAGATGCATTTCTGTAACATATGAAACCACTGTAATGTATTCTGACATTGTATTTACTAAAGAAATATGTCACGCTGATCAGAGAGGGCTCAAAACCAATGAGATTGTTTTAGAATGACGGAGAACTAGGGCCCTCCCAGCATCGCAGGAGATTCACAGGGCCTCAACTTTGTTACACTGCTTCAGTAACATGCTATGGAAGTTCATTTTACATATTATACTCTTATGTTAACATTAGATCATCTAGAAAATCTCTGCTTATCCAAAAGTAGGCAATATGCTGGAACATGTGGTATATGTTCTCTACCATGCAATCTGATCCATCTATTAGAAGGGAATCTGTCTTGAGTCCTAGGTCTCAGTGAGAAAGCGTTCACCAATCCCTGCTGTCCACAACAGCAGAGTAAAGACACAGAGAGAGCATCCATTACTGCACCCCGTGCCATGCTCTTTCCCAAGCAGAACACCTTCATTTTCTCTGAGGAGCTTTGAAAATGACACACTGACTGTCTGAAATGGCTGGGTTTGAAGTGTAGGCTTCCCTCTTAGATCTGTGCTTGCTGGATCAGGCACATTCCTCTGTCTCTGAGCTTCAGTTGAGGTTAGACAGGGTGGTTTGAATTTCTTGCTGACTGTTTATTAACTCCTTAAAATCTAAGGATTTATATGTGGGCCCAAACTTTAGTTCCTCACTTTTAAAACTACGTAACTTGCATATTAGTTTCTAAGTCGTTACTGATAATAAGTAGGGATACACAATGATATCAGTACACTTTAAAATTGTATATCAGCATCAGACAGATATTTCAAACCAACATTTGAAGTAGTAATTTTATTCTGGTAGATCAGTGATGCTGGGCTTCTGTGCTATAATATCTACATTTTACTAATTTACTGGAAACCTAACCTTGTAAGCCTTTAGAAATAATCATATATTTCTCTGTAATGCTAATGCAGGTGGATAAAGTCATAATGTTTACGTACCAGCATCAGCATTAAGAGATCTGTACAAGAAAAATATCGGATATCGGCCTTGGCGCACAGTTCCCATATGGGTGCATTTCTAATAATGTATTAAGATTATCTGAATAACAAGCCTGCATTTTATGTAGTAAAGGTTCCATATACACTCCATCCTTTTTACACTGCAGTATTTCAAACTAATCTTCATTTAGGCTACACATCTCATAAAAAACACTTCTGTTATGTACTACTTCACAGCAAACAGTACCTTGTTGAGTTTTGAATAGAATGAGATTGAATTAGACATCAAATGTGATTGAAATCTATCATAACTTACATTTACGTTTACAAAAAAGCTGGAAAGTCAGTATATGTTGTATTTGATCTAATGTGTTTATAGTACATGGTGACTGTGGCTTGATGACAGAGTTATGTGCTAAATCTGTTCCTCTGTTTCATCCCTGCAGGTTGCTATAAAGTCAATCAGGAAGGAAAAGATCAAGGATGAACAGGATATGGTTCACATCCGTCGGGAGATTGAGATTATGTCGTCACTCCGACACCCCCACATTATCTCTATTTATGAAGGTTTGTCTGTCTGTCTTCACATCTATTCATTCATAAAACCACCCAATCATCTATCTGTCCATCCATGCAATCAAATTTTAGTTTTAAGTTTATGTATAACTTGTGTTTAGTTTACATCAGAATCATATATGTATAATTCTTTGCCTTATACTGCCTCCACCCATGTGGGTGGAAAATCTTTACTTTACTTTACTAGTTGTCTCATAATTTATGCACTTATTTTTTTTGTCGTTTTATCATTACTCTCATCTCATCTGCGTGCCAGTGTGTGTGCACCCTGTGTAGTCTGTGGCATGATGGAAAGTTTTAGAGTGAAGATGTCACTGTTAGATCTCAACCGTACCTCCTTCTGGATGTTATTAATCATCTGTGTGTCTGTGTGTACTTTAGAAAGTGTGTGTGTGGTGGAGGATATGTGTGCATGTATATATGTGTGTTACTGTGTGTGTGTGTGTGTGTTTGGAGGCAGATGTCTGTGTCTTTGTGTGCGCTGAAGTGGGGTGTCTGTGGGCAACTTTCCACACATCTAAGGGGTCTCTTCTTTATTCCTCTCCGTCTTCTTGATCTTGAGGCCAGACATCTGCTGGTGGTTTCAGTCGGAGCAGCTGGGAAGCAGACTCGGCTCTTGGAGGGAGAGGGGCTTTCTCCCTCTCACTTTAATGCACTAAAGCGTCTGTGACTTGGCAATGAATTAAACATTATTTTCCAATGAATAAGTAATGACCTCCTTTTCACAACTAATGAATTACTGATACAGTTCTGTACCGTACAGTTACTCTTTTTTTTTCAGTGCATTAATATGCATATACTTAAGCCAGATGGGTCAGTGTGGGGCTCAGTTAAAAGTAAACAAAGGAGTGACTCTGAATAATAGCCAGTGTGTTTCTTCCCTTGGGGCAGTGGTTTCTAATCCTGGTGCTTAAGGTGCCCTGCCCAGCACATTTGAGTGTTTTCCCGGCTCTAACACATTCCCTGTAACTCGGGAAGGACTTGTTATTAGTTGGATCGGGTATGTTGGAGTAGGAAAATGCCAAAATGGTAGGACAGAGATGTGATTGGGAACCACTGCATTAGGACATGTGGCCTTCTAGCGGCAATTTCACTTGGTATGGGAATTTGCGATCACAGTTCATGCAAATTCAACCAGCCCTCACAAAATTTGCAAAAGCTTGCAATTTTGTCCCATCACTGCATTATTTCCACATTAAACATTGAATAAGTGGTTTCACAATTATTGGAAGTGTGAATCTTTTGTGCAACATGCCATTTGCCTTGCAGACTCTGTGCGTGTTGTTGTGTTGGGTTGGGTGGAGGCACAATATAATCAATAAATTCTAATCCTAAATTTTTTTAACAGTAACAAAATATCATGTTCATCGCCCTGGACTAGTTCAAAGTCACACAATACTATTGGACATCTTTCCAAATTAGGTTTCAGAGCACTTTTTTTTTTCTTTTTCTTTGAGAATTTAACACAGTATTAAAATATTTTTAAACCTCAAACCTGTATGTTATGGCTTCTCTGAGTAACTTAAATTATAATCTGTCCCTTGTTTTTATCAGGAACATTAAAAACACGTTTTAAAAATCTGTCGGGCCCACAGTCATCACAAATTTCGACAGATCCATTCCAAACCTCTTCCTAAAACAACAAAATGCAAATATATCTGCAAATATTGAGAAAAGCCACTTAAAGTCAAGCATTTGCAGTCTTCAACAGTCGCAGAAAAAGCTGTGAGATCCTGGTGGGACTACAGTTTGCTGCTATGTCTATCTGTGTCTTTTCTCATGTTACTCCCTTTGCAATATGGGTGTTACTGTGCCACGTCGGGCCTGGCCCATACCACATTAGCTGACTTTGCCATTTTCTTCAAATTCTACACAGAGACTGTGTTTATTAAGTGGTGCACATCTGAAGAGGATCTATATTTGCCTCTGCGCGGTGTCATAATTCAGCCCGTGTTGTGGTTGGCCTGGCTCAGAGTGTCTGAAATGATGATTAGGAGAAAACACCCCTCTAAACAAGCCTCTAGAGTGAGGCCTCCAGTCTCTATGCGTGCGCTGCTTCGTCTGCTATCACCACGGCAACCGTTTCTTTTGTGAAAGCTGTGTGGTTTCTGGTGTACCTTGTTAAACTGTGTTTACTGTTGTGGGTTGGCCTTCTACCAAAATAGCACTGGAAATGTATAGACACAGAGACGTATATCCGGCAACACCCATGTCAGCCATTAAGTGCATGTGTGAGGCAAAGCTGAACCAGATGCGAGTGTGAAGGGGCTTTTCCTTACTAATCACATCCTAGCCCACTAGCATACACGCATATGCTTGTCACTTAAGGCATAATTTATAAGATAATCTCATTTGTGATGCAGCGCCCGCCAAGAGCCACACTCATTCTCTTTTCTGTTCCAGCCTTTGCAAACCTTTTTCTCCTAAGCTAGAAGCTCTAGCTAAAGTTGTACTTTTGGACCAACCTAAAGGTGTCCGGGCGAACTGGTTGCAGCGCACGCTCTTGTAGAGCTAATTATAGTTCTGCTGCCCAGACTGGAGCTGAGTGTAAGTGTAATGGAGTTTAAAAAGGTTGAGTGACATATGAACAATGCACGGTAATTGCAGCGCTGTAAGTAGAGCGGCTGAACAAAGGGGCAGAGTGACGGGCGAGAGGAGCCCAGCGGCCCACTGTTAGCCGAGGTTATGTAATCTGGCTAATTATCCCCCTGTGAAGCTGAGAGAAGTGGGGATAAGGGGTCAGAGGCCATGGCTAATGAACATACACACTGAGACAGCTCAAAAATCTCCCCGTGTCATGCCAGGTCATAGACTGGGAGCACCTCCAGAGACAAAGCTTCTGTCCCGGTGGAACCACAGAAGATGATTTTAGCACAGGTCAGAGTCAATCAGACTTCTAAAGGGATTTTGGAACTTTAGTGTGCCTTTGGCCATGTTTTCATGTCTTTGCAGGGTTAGAGTGTGGGAAACTGGAGAGGAGTCCGGTGGGTACATACTGGACATTTCATTGCACATTCCAGCGGTGTTCTTATCCTCACACTTTATTGGTGTCATGCAGTTATGGCATCACACCCTGGCCTTACATAGATAAACGTTAAGCATGTTTGTGCCATGCATAGAACAGCAATAACCTGTTCAACTCATAAAAAGAAAGGAGAGGTTTATGTGTCTAAGGTTTTTGGAATATTTGTTGTACAGACACCATCACTGATGGAAATAAGAAAAGCATTTATTTGTGGTACACTTTTAGCAAAAATGATTTTATATTTTACTAAAAAGTGTTCTTTTTGATGCTGTGTAGAACCAAGGGTTCTCCTCTTGACCATGCAAAGAGCCATTTATGCATCCAGTTGGTTATTTGAGTGTTCATGGTTGTATATAGAACTATTGCCTTTATTAAGAACTCTTAAAGAACCATTTTAAGAGTGTAGTTTTACCTTCTTGATGTTCTGTCCTTGCCAAGTCAAGCGTCAGCCACACATTGCATTAAATAATGAAGGACAAAAGGGGTACGTGCAGAAAATGACAAGTGAGTTATTTGGAAACATAATCGATGCTTTGGTCTTGAATTGTGACCCCTCATCAACATGCAAACAGTTGCTTACAGCAGAGCTGTGGAACTTAACAGCCGCCTGCTATATTCCACAGTGTGGTTCGAAGTGCATGATTTACTGCAAAGGGAACAGTGGCACCGTGTTCTCTTTCCTTCCCTGCCTTCTGTTCCTCTGCTCTCTCTTTCCTCTATTTGCACAATCCCCAGAAGGCCCAGCGCTCAGCCTTCTTGCTGAGTAGTTAAAGAAATGGTTTGGCGAAAAATCAAGTTTATACAATTTTCCAAAAAAAAATCTAATTTGCAGTTTTCCCCTTACTCCATTTGTGGTCAATCAGCCAAGAGATGTTTGGTGTCTGACGTTTACATCTTTAATTTTGCACTGGAGCTAACAAATAATGGAAATTTGTACTCCGCCAGTGAGCTTTTGTATAAACCGCATGCCTAAACGAACACTTGCCTCAAGTATTGTGAAGCTGTTAAGTAATCTCAAATAGACTGCCTTATGTGGTTTGCTTATGACATACCTATCTGACCTACAGCATGGCAGAATGGTCTATTTGATCTAAAAATGTACAAAAGTGTACACAAAATTCAGGCTTTAAGGTGGCCACAACTATTGTTTTAACTACTTGAAATACTTCTGTTTTCAAAATGTTATACAGTGTCATCTGACAGTGACTGTCTGTGTGTTTGTGCCTACAGTGTCAGTGGTAAATGACAAATAGTCGACTGGTAAAAATGAGTAGCCATGCTACCCCTAAGGGTAAAATCCTGTAAATGTGATTGCTGCAAATGCATGCATGTGAGGTGGAGTAGGCAGATTTGAGCTTCAGGGGAGTGCCAGGATGTACTTCTTTCCCTGGCCGAGTGACAGGCACAGCCTGTTGGGGCACACCGCTGGGTGGGGTGCTCCTTAAAAGGAGATTTGGGGATTTTTGGGCTTTGACAGAAACAACCGCATTCTGCTGCAGAAATCGCAACGTTTCACTGTAATTTGCTGTGTTTGTTGTCGTTACACCACAAGCTCGTCTATGGCTTTTCCCGAGTCTCATGCTCATTAGTGGTTTTAGCCATGACCCTGTGAACTCTGTGAGCTGCCCAGTCAAAAATATTTACTTTCTCTTTATTTTCTGAATGTCTGTTGGATGTTGAGTATCTATTATTTTTTTTTTTTTCATTTTTGTTTCAACCTCAGTGAACTTGGGAGGTTGAGAGAGTTTTATTTTTGACTGGAGCACTTCTTTTGAAATTGCTACCTCTGTGGCTGTGCTTTTCTTCATCTGAACATTTGTCATATATTATGCACCATGTATTTATTACATGACATGCTGTGTGGACACATCCACAGAAATACAGAGCGGGCAGATCAGAGGTTTTATTTAGGCGAATACTGTTTGCGGATTGTTTTCACTGAAGTATCTGCTATCTGTTTTGTGTTGCAGTGTTCGAGAATAAGGACAAGATTGTGATCGTGATGGAGTATGCCAGTAAGGGGGAGCTGTATGACTACATCAGTGAGCGTCGGCGATTGACGGAGAGAGAGACACGACACTTCTTCAGACAGATTGTCTCTGCTGTGCACTACTGCCACAAGGTACCATTCTGTTTCTTTTGCTATCGTAGATTTCCTCTACCTTCCCTGCACTCCTTCCTCTGACTTCTCTTGGGCTCCAACCAGCCCCGTGACCTTTTTTTGTATACTCGGGCCTTCATTCGCAGCAGCACGTGAAGTTATTTAATAAAACTCTGGGATACACACAGAATACGTCACCTTTGCGAGCATGTTGTCTTTGGCCCACTCGCGTTTAGGAGGAATCTCCGAATGACAGCCTGATGGGAAGCAGCTTTCCATCTTGAGTTGTGCGTTTAGCCATTCAGCTTAGCTTTCAGCGGAGTAATACGCTAGCCTGTCACAGAGCATGTACTCATTTGGTGGGCTGCCCGAAGCGAGAGAGAATTGAGCAGGCCACACATACTGCAAACATTCTGCCTGTAAGCACTCTCTGGGATCTTTCCACTTTTGTCTTTCTGTCCAGTCTTTCATTATTGTTTCCCTCCATGGATCAGATCTCTCCCCGGTTTCCACTGTGCGCATAGGGTAAGACCTCCAGCAGTGGCTCCATCCCCCCGCTGCGTTCACTTTGGAGCCAGGTCCCACACAAATTCAACGCTGGGTGGGCTGCCCTATTGACATCGTCTCTACAGCTGAGAGGCAGATGATGTCATTTCCCTGGCTGGAGAAGCTCACTGGTGACCTTTGGTGACTAGGGTGGGACTGAGTCACTATCATCACTCTGGGCATCAGCACTGGCACATTCGTGTTTGCAGGCTGGGTTGAGATGACACACGATGTACCATGTTTAGCTGTCGTCTCTTGGCCCATCTGCTCGGGTCAGAAGCATGCAGAACATGTGTTTCCCCATTCATGCCGTCCAAGTTGGAAGTGCATGGTGCATAGCCACATCGCTAATGAACTCAACTGCGACGGAACTTGCGATCCTAATCTCGAACGGCTGTGCTTCTGGCCCTGCTTCCCACATGTTAATTGCTGCTTTAAAAGAAACGCTAATGACACAGCCGGGTTTTAATCCAGAGCTGGTGTGAGAACATAACTCGCTCTAGTCTGTAATTACAGATGTGTGTTTACGGCACAGATGTTAGTTGGTTGATCTCAATATGTTGCCTATGACCTCAGTAAATATAATAACGTGGTATTGTCCAAGGAGGTTGTACTATTTACGTAGCTACATACTTCAGCTGTTAGAACATCAAATAATCCCTCATTATCTTTTCCCTGTGGCTCTTATGCAGGACTCCTTATAGCTGGGTAGTGGAAGGTTAGGGGTTCAAAAACTTGGCTATGAACCAAGAGGTCATGGTTTAATCCCAGCTTTTAACATCTGCTACTGTCATTGTGCTCTGGAGCAAGGCACTAAAGACCAGGTTTATCCAGGAGGGAGTGCCTTCATAGATAACATTCAAAAGACCCTTTGACCAAAAGCGTCAGTGACAATGTTAAAACTATAACCTGGTTTATGTTTTTTTTTATCTGGTCCAGAATGGAGTGGTGCATAGGGATCTGAAACTGGAAAATGTGCTACTGGATGAGAACTGTAATATAAAGGTGAGACAACGTTGGATGATTTTTCGAATGATTCACTCTTAATTCATAATTATTAAATTTTATGTTACGAAATTCACTCTTATGTGAAATATACCTGTATATCTGTCTTATGAAAACAATAATACAGCATCATAATGACTAGGATGTCTCGCTACACTGATGAGCAGTGCAAGTAACAATATATCTGTCTGAGCAGATTGCTGACTTTGGCCTGTCCAACCTGTACCATAAGGACAAGCTCTTGCAGACGTTCTGTGGCAGCCCGCTGTATGCGTCTCCAGAGATTGTCAATGGAAGACCTTATCGGGGCCCTGAGGTAAGAAATTTACATTTACATTACATTCACGTCTATTATTTGACAAATGCTTTTATCCAAAGCAAAGTAAGGCAAATACAATCCACGCAAAATCCATCTTCTATGAAAGGATAAAATGACACATGCTCTACTTAGCCTTCATAGTGCAGAGGCGTATCGAGGGCAATATAATGACTTTTGAGTCACTTTGTGATTAACTAAAAATGAGAAAATTATTTCAAATGTCCCTTGTAAGAAATGTAGGGATCCTGTAGTTTGAGACACATGTTACTTATACGGTAAATCACTGGAGAGAGCGTCACTAATCTCCAGGCTCTTCCTCTCGGGGGGTGTGTGTGTGATGAGGCAGACAGAGAGAGTTACTGGGGCATTAAGCTGCCCCTTGATAGGATTATCCAGCCCCCAGATCGGACCCACAAAGCAGACCCACGATCTAAGATCAACCTTTTAGCCTTCGAGGCTCATAGCTTTAGTAACTCTTCTAGTTGATGTTCCAGAATCAGCCACAGTCCTTCAGCGCTGATCTAAAATCAGCTACATCCTTTCCCTTAACTTCTGGGGATGTGTAGTGAGTCTCAGACAGCTAATCAGGAGATGACAGTTCCCTCTTACTTGTGGTGACGAGTGTCATCATGTGCTAAAAGCTAAGACTGATTTGAAAAGAGCACTTCTGCATGGAGATGCTTTGTGAGGACTTTGAAGTTTTTATGATTGCTGCTGCCTGGATACGTCCTCACGAAGGCATTCAAATGAGTTCCACAGGCGAGGAAGTTAAAAACGGTTGTTTTCAAGAGCATTTCTCTCTGTCTGTATTTCTGCCTTGCACTTTTTGTGGTAGGTAGAAAGAGAGAGAGAGAAAGAGAGAAGAGAGAGCACAACTCTGGTTAAACGCTTTCTACCCTGTTTACAAAGCAATTGTTAGGCGTTCCCAAAATGCCAGAATGTGGCAGTTGAGTGTTCTATAACAAGTTCAGTTCATATTTTTAGACCCAAAAGCAGAGGCTTTCAATTTGCTTTAATTTGCTGCAATTTTCCTACGGGTACAAAAAAAAATACTGCAACTCAGAGATTGTAATCAAAATTACGGTACTCTTATGGGAAAAGCCACAAATTACAGTCAGCAAAGGGGAATAAATAGCACACACAATGGCTGTGTCACCTTGTCGTGATCAGAATCTCTCCATACTCTGACTGATGAGAGGAAGGCCTTGAGCAAAACAATTTGTGAGGAAGTCTAATCACTCAAGACTTACTATCTGATTTCCTGTGACCCGACACCCATGCTGGGCCTGGCAAGCCATCAAGAGATGATTTGTTTAATGAGCAGAATTTGCCTATAAGAGAGTGGAAAGGTTTGGAGTTCTTTGAGGTATCTCAAGTCTGCCCTCAATATTAGATTTGCCTCTATTAGCACCTTTTATCTTTTATTTACTCTTCCTCGTTCCTTTACCGTAGCTGTAGGCCTTATGTAAGTTGCCTTGTGTGTGCTGAGAGAGTGAGCTTGCATAACAGGAGGTCCAAAAAGCAGGAGGAAATGGCCGATAGCATGAGTGGTGCTTATCTGAGAAGTGCACAGAATTACTGCACACTTGGTTGTCTGGTTGTCACAGCAGAAAAGGACAAGAGTGTTATTGTACCTCAACCACCATGCCAAAAGCAAAAAAAGCTTAAATACACCATGTGGATTGGTGTAATAATAAATCCTGATTGTGTCTATGGCAACAGCTACCACCAGGAAGACCTGGTCAGAGCAGTCCTCCCTCCTCATGTGATATCTGATCTTTCGAGTGCCTCTCTTAAGCAGTGTGGAATGTTCTGCAGTCTTTTATACTGCTTATTGTCCAGAGTCAGCAGATGCCAGTGTTATCTCTTCCCTGCAGGTGGACAGCTGGGCACTGGGAGTGCTGCTCTATACTCTGGTCTATGGTACGATGCCATTTGATGGGGGAGATCACAAGAACCTCATCCGCCAAATCAGCAACGGAGAATACAGAGAACCCACCCAGTCATCAGGTACAGGGCTGTTTGAGGAACCATTTTATGTGTTGCAGCCTAAAAAGACTGGCAAGATGTGATTGGGATGGGTGTCCAATATACATACACATATATATATATATATATATATATATACATACATATGATTGGAAGGGCTGAAAGCATTTTATCATTTAAAAAATAATGAGACATGTTTATGGTTTTGGTACAGCTTTTGAGTTTTCTTGTATGTTACTTGGATTCAGTCATAAATGAACCCATAAATGCATGGGTGTTTTAATCAACCATTTGTACATACTTTGGGTCTTAGCAACCTAGTATTTTGACTCAAAACTGCCATAATAGTGTAAATCTGTCAAAGTATTTTATTGACAACATTAAAATTTATACACATTTTGTTATATTTTGATATTTGGTTTGTGGTTTGTGCAGGAAAAAAGTGAGGGAGGGGGTTAACAACCCAGGGTTTGCATTTAAAGTTTAATTAGATGCTAAATGAATAACTTACAGGATATTATCCTGACATTTACATAATGTGTAGTGTTACAAAGCACTCTGTCGTTTCAAAGATGATGACATATATTTATGGTTTTGTTGTTGCTTTTGTTTGAGCGCCTTACATGTACAATTAATATGTATGACAAAATGACAATTATCCTAAAGCGTACATAACTGCATGCTTTTTCAGACGCGCGTGGTCTGATTCGCTGGATGCTGATGGTGAACCCAGACAGACGGGCTACGGTGGAGGACATTGCAAATCACTGGTGGGTGAACTGGGGTTGGAAGAGCAGTGTGTGTGACTGCGAGACCCAACGTGACACTGGCTCCCCCATGCTGGCTCGCCTCATCGACTGGCAGAGTCGGACAGAGCCACGAGCAGCCAAAGGCGCCCGGCCTGAACCGCTCCTGCTGGTCCGCCAGCGGCTGAAGAAATCCAAGAAGGAGAACGATGGAGGGATGCCCCACTGTAAAGGCGATGACAACCTGGGCCTAAAGAGACCTAAAGGAATCCTGAAGACGCGGCCTTCTGATGAGCAGCGTTCTCCCAGCCTGGAGGACATCGAGCTGGTGCCTGCGACGAAAGAAGCAGAGAAGGAGTCGGGATCTGCTGCTGGCCGAGAAGAAGAGGAGCCCACACTGACGGGAGGCTCCCCAGCAAAGATGGTGCCTGTCTTGCCTAAGAAGGGCATCCTGAAGAACAATCAGCAACGGGAATCAGGGTACTACTCTTCTCCAGAGCGCAGCGAGTCCTCTGACCTGTTAGGTGGCAGCATAACTCCACTCGTCGCCAGCTCACCCCCGAAACGTGCCGTAGGTAGGAAGGGCATTCTGAAGCGTAATGGCAAATTCTCCACCTACAGCGCCATGCCTTCCATGAGCGTTCTCGGGGAGCCACCGTCCGCCGATTCGGGGTTGTCACGCAGCCAGAGCCGCCCGTCCAGCATCGTGGGTGAAGACAGCAGCGTCTTAACCAACAGCTCCTTCAGTGGAGTGGACTGGCCTCCCATCGCCCCGCGGCCCAACATCAGAGGCTGCGTGTCTGCGGAGAACCTGCTCCAGCTGGCCAACTTCAAAGGGCTCCAAACGGCTCCACCCCTGCACGGAGGGAAATTCGGACGAGCCGCTCCAGGGCAGGGCTCTCCTGGGGACAACAGCAGCTTCTCCCTGTTGGGAGACCTGGATGACATGACTCAGGTGTACCAGCAAGCCCTGGACATCAGCAGCAACCTGTCGTAGAGAGATAGAAGACAGAAAGAGAGAGGAGGCAGAGAGGGACGCGTGTGGATGTGTTTGCTTCGTGTGTCTCTGACGACCAGTGTGATGCTGGGATAATCTGATCAGGAAGCTGACCTTATTGAATTGGGTTTATACACTACCAAACACATTCAGTCACAGCAGTGCCAGCTTAGTAAAGTAAGTCTCCAATAGGTAAAGTGATAGGTAAAGTTAGTTACTCCTGCCTGCCGTCAATCTTCACGAAGACCAGTGCTGAGTTCAAATGTTTACATGTTAAAGCAAAAGCTGAGTTAGAATCACACATAGACACCACACAGTGGAAGGCTCTTAAAACAAAAAAAAGAGCCAAGCTGAGTTTACAAAAGCACCTTAAAACTCACATAGAGCACATGTTGTGATCTTTACTTCCTGTAAAAAAAGAAAAAGAAAACCAGGGTCTTGCTCAAAAAGAACTGTCAGTGTCATTTATTTATTAATATTTTGCGTAGAGTTAGCGATACAGAACTGGTGTGGTCTGGCTGTACTGGAAGAGTGGGAATCTCAGTCTCTCCTTTAACTCAAACGGAACTGACATATATAGTTATTATGCTATTTAATTAGTTATTAATCATTAAGACTTAATACATGAGACATGAGGCCTCATATATATCATGACAAACTCTTACTGGTCTTATATCTAGACTCATATGTATGGGAATATGTAGGAAGTGCCTTTTTTAATTCATATGGAATTATGTATGTCATTTCCTTAAAGTGGAGAGAGATGCCGGGTGGAGCCATCACCAGATGTGCTGTTGTGTTTTGTATTGAATGTTGAGAGACCCAGGACCTCAAAGTGCAAAGCCTTTTTTTTACAGGCACATTTACCCACCACTTCTTAGTGGTTACTATTAGCTGAAGAAATTAAACCTCTGGTCGTTTTTTCAGTCACTGTTGTGTGATGAGGGTTTTTTGTTCCACGCTTTACTTAAAGGTTGACGATTCGATGGCAGGTGCTGATCCTACATGAAGATGAAAGGGCAGCTTCTAAAGCTGCTAACCCGTTTTGACCTCTCTGAATCCTTCACACAATGACTTTGTTTCTGTCTATTCTGCTGCCTAGTCTAAGGTTTTATCCTCAAAGGCTTTAAAAGGCCTGCCCGTGTCTGACTGACTCTGAGAAGAGTGCTTGTGTATTGTTTTTCCTCTCTGGGTTTTTGCCTGTGTGGTTTCTTGATTGAACTGAATTGCTTTTTAAGCCCTCTGGACATCTTCACCTTAGCAGGCAGTTTTTTCTTTGTTTTTTTTTTT
>JAILXH010144764.1:1965-16514 GCA_023558415.1 Piaractus mesopotamicus
CCATTAAAATGAATCAAATAAATTCTTCTTTAACCTAAAATGGAAAACATGACTGTGTGTATACGTCAGTTTACATTTTTGAAGCAGAAAAAAGAGGATATTGACACTATAGCCGTATGCGTCGTTTTAAATTTACAAAGGTTGTGTAGTCTGAAAAATTATTTACACATACACCAGCAAGTCTAGACTGTCAATGGAGATATACAACCACATCTTCAATGCAAATATAATCTCCAATACTGTAGTGAAGGGAAATCTAACTAAATTCAGAATGAATCTTTATAACAATCAAGGCTGTTTTGTCAAAACAAAATACAAAAAAAGGGATACACAATAATTCTCTGATGTAAATGTTTTTCCTGGATCAATTTCCAACAGAGACGGTCCAGACTTTCATAAATAGAAAAGAATGTGTTGCAAGGTTCAAATAAATACCTGCTAAGCAAAAGCGAGGCGTCCGTGTCTCATTTCCTTTTTAACTCTTTTTCTCAAATCACTTCTTTAACGTATGCTACCGTCAGACTGGTCATAACTACATCGGCTGGTCAGTGTCACTCAACTATGCAAATGTCCATTCAGTTCAATCAAGTCCATTCAGTAATAGTACAAAACTTAAAAGTGGGAAAATAGAAAACTCTGAATATTAGAAATCTCAAACTCCCTCTGGAATGACACGTTCACCAACAGTCAAAATAAAGATTCTGAAGCTGGAGGAAGACTGACACTTGCAAATCATGCTGACGAGGTTTTGTGAACTCCGTCCAATGAATACAACTGTGTTTACGTAGACAGTCCGACAGTGACAAAAGTCCGACAGTGTATGTGAACGTATACGTGAACCAGCAGCTCTATGTTTGGAATCCATTAATGTGGATGCGCACTTTACTTGAGAGCTACAAATCAAGTCTACTGTGACCAGGTTTATCCCATAAATTTCACTACTGGGAGACGTGGACGCAGGATATTGGTCTGTTCTAAATCAGCACTTGTAGTCAGAAGGAAAATAAATGTGGAAATATGCAGATAGAGCATAAAACACCACCATAAAATGTCCCACGTTGCTGAGTGATATTTAAAAAAAAATAAAATGTGAAGAGAATGCATCATTTTGTCTGAACAACATTTCACAAACAAAAATGTCATTTCAAATTTATCATTAATATAATTAAAACGTTTTTACAGTGCTTTATTATAATATATCTTTGATACTTTTAAGGGATTCACTCTTATTGCAACGATGCTTCTAAATTATACTTACTGGTCCAGTTATTCATTACAAATCAAAAGGAATTTTGGAAATCAGTGGGAAGCTCCGGCTGGATTTAAATTTTTTTTTTCTTTTTTCTTTTTTTTTTCTCCAGTGCTGGGTCAGGGATTGGTGTTCAGTCCGGCTAAGGCTGCTGGCTACTATTTTGTGTTCAGTTCGTTTTCCAGCTCCATCAGCTTCCGAGAGGCCTTCACTTTGTTTGAAACTTCCTTTCCCTGCGAGAACAGTCTCTGACGCTCCTTGAATGTGAGGTTCTCAGGGGCTCCGCCAGTGGAGTTCTCCTGCTCTTGACCACTGAAACAAGACAAATCCTTTCAACAATCAAACATATCTAAAGGTTCAGAAGTTTCCAAAATCAGACATTTCATCACATCCTTGATAATAATTAAGCTAAGGGACTGTGTTTAAGGCTACCCTCCAGAAATGAGGTGCTGCAGATGAAAATACAAACTGCTGCGGTGGCAATCAAATTGTGAAAGCCACTCACC
The DNA here is from genome assembly GCA_023558415.1 of Piaractus mesopotamicus. NCBI lineage: Eukaryota > Metazoa > Chordata > Actinopteri > Characiformes > Serrasalmidae > Piaractus > Piaractus mesopotamicus. The sequence goes on from JAILXH010144764.1 coordinate 3,721, forward strand.
CTTTGGTCCATTTCTCTCGTGGGTCCTTGAAAACTTCTCCTGATCCTACAACTCCTGCTGTTGTGTTTCCAGTGTATGAATTAAATCCTGTTTTGGTTTTGGCAGATGGTGAGAAATAGAACACAGTGAATTTCACAGCGAATATCTGATATCTTATTTCGAGCGAATGGCAATTCCAACCCTTTAATGCTTTGCAAAGCTGCTGGGTTCAAAATGGTATGTGGTTTGTCTGGGCAAAGGACGTTTCTGCTACTGTATCTTACTGTAGGGATGCACAATGATATTGAAATCATGTCGGTATCAGCAGATAAGTGTTTAAAAACATGAAGAAGAATCAGCAATGGACAGATGTTTAGATTTGACTAATATTTCAAACTGATATTTGATGACTTATTTTAGTCGAGTAGAGCAGAACATTAGGTGATACTGGGCTACCCTGCTAAATATCTTCTTTTTTATTTTAGTTCATTTATAACACTACAGAAATACATGTACAATACACTTCTCTGCAATGATAATTCAGGTAAACGTAGTCCCAATTTGTACATTTATAAATATTTACATACTGGCATCATCAGCAGATGCAGTCATATGCAAAACACCTCCGGGCAAGTTACACATTTTATTGATTTTCTAAGTGAAAATAGGCTACCATTCTGTATGGTGAACTAACGGCAATATAGCATTTTTCAGCTAATTTTACTGAACAATTTCTATTTATTTGCTGAATTTAATGTGTTGTGGAAAAAGTATGTAAGAGTTTTGGAGATCTATTAGCAGAAATGGAATATAGTATACAAAAACTGTAACTATAAATCCCTTTATTTTCCTTAGTTTAAAATGAGCCCTTCATATCTACATAGGGAGTGGGTCCTCTTCCAATACGATGCGTCATCATGTTTCTACAGTAGCCCAGAACGGACAAACCAAACACTGGCTCTAGAGAGTTCCTTTCACATTCTTACACATTCTTACGTTAAAGCAGCTGCCGGTGCTGGCTCAGCCCTTTTGTGTTGTGAGAAGTCTGAGAACCTAAATTTTGACAAATGGAGGATTATACCTATTATTTAGCACAAGAAAGAGCAACGGAGGTTAAATCATCAAAAAGCAAAACAAAATTGGAAGAGGCGACAGCAGAAAACCTGACTGCCACCGTAGAATCTGCAACCTCACTGCTAGATGCCACTAAATATTACATACTGCACTTTTAAACGACAGTTAACATATCTGTACATCCCTACTATAGACACCCTAAATATTCAATAACATAAAACACAAATGATGACTCACATATAAAATCTTGTAAAGATTACAATAAAAACTTCCCAGACAGTATTAACGTTAAACCCAGCAACTTTTGTTAACATTTCAACAATAAGCTGCATTTACCACAGACCAAAAGCTTAACGGCTAGAAAAAGCTTGTTGGGTTAGTCCTGAAGCATTCCAAAGCACACCTGAAGCAGGGTCTGTGGATCAGCAGGCTAAGGTGGAGGTCAAGCAGCCAGTGTGAACCTCATTTTCACTGCATGGGGTTGGTTTCTGGACACACTGACCTAAAAGTTAACTAAAAAGCTTCTTAATTGGCCAAGCTATTCGGCCTAAAACTTGGTGTAAAAGTGAGGCTTCATTTAGGCATGGCTAGTGTTTCTCTGAGCTCCACTCTGTTGCTCTAGTGCCTCTGAAGTGCAGCACCAGATGAGACTCAACACCGCTGGCCTTTGCAGTGACCTCCACCTCTGACCTACCGAAGGAATCGCCTAGCAGGCTCACGTGTCCGTGTGTCTGTCTGTCTGTCTGTCAGGACGAGGAACTGCGTGGTCCTCCTACAACCTGGGAACTCAACCTTATCCCATACAGCAGTTGTGGTTTTGGCAACCTCAATCCAAATGCATGTTTTTTTTGAATTTCTTGAATAATGAAATGAACTGGGAGGGTGGGAGGGGGGGTGTGCAGACACAAACACATTGACGTGTGTGAACCGAAAAGCCACTCTGCTGGCAGAGGACAAAGTCTTCCAGAGCGAAAATGACTATCGGCTAGCTAAGCTACAACTGGGCTGGGCCTTTTCAGTAAGTCCTTGCTTAAGTTAAAACCACAAATTGAGAAACCACTGTAACAAAACAGGGAAAGCAGAAAAGCTTTCAAGTTTACAATTAGGGTCCACTGTAAATATATAATGTGGATTATTTGATGCTAAATAATCTAATAAAAAGCCACTGAAGGTTCCATTTGCATTCAAGGCCTATGGATAATAGTTTTCCTTGTGATATGCCACCAATATCATATGAAAGCTTTTTCTAGCCCAGAAAGCCATTTAGCTCTGTGGTCTTTGCTCAACCAGCAGAGAGATGGACCTCCATGCAGTGGAGGTGATGAGGAGCCTCAGGTGCTAAAAGTCACCTGAAGCTTTGGGGGTTGGGTGGATGGGGTCTGTGAAGGAGGGAGGAGAGTGCAGAAGCCAATGATGATATGATACATTCACAAACACAGAAAAGGACAGCCAGACAGTTCAGAAAAGAGCAGGGACAGCAGGCCTGAGTGAGAACTGCAGCACATCTGCAGCCATGTGAAATGTACAAGAATGCATAATCATTGTATATCATGAGAGGTTACATTTTACTATTTATACACTAGTGATTTTTTTTTTTTAGTAACCCTAGGTATTAAAAGGTATACTCCAGCATTTTTCCTTTTCCTAATATATCTCCTGCATCTGTAGCAATGATAACCACATTCGGTAATTTCCTTGTACTTAAAGAACGAAAAATTAAAAAAAGAACAGAAAAAAAAAAAAAAAATCATAGTTTAAGTCAAATAACGGGTGCTTTTAGTTCTGCCCACTGGCTTTAATAAAAGATGTCAACAGGTTTTCCGTTATTTCAGTAAATAATGCACTGAAATTATTGTCTGTGGTAATCGACTCTATGCTACAGATACTTAGAAACGCTGGAGTATTCTTTCAACACTTAACAATATTTTCTATTTGTTCATATCAGGCTTCAGCAGTGTTGCAGACAAAGAAGAATGGATAGACTGCTTTGCGAGATGGACAGCAAAGCACAGGCAATAAAACAGCAATGTATACACAGCCAGATTAAACTCAAGAAAGGTCTGAGCAGGGAGGGATGCTGCCAGTGGGATTCGTTTCATTTACTGAGGTGGGAAAGCAAGGTTAGTGATTTGTCCCTCAATTAGAACAAATGCAGATCAGATCATAACAGGCCCCACTGTAGGTTAGATTAGCTGTGTGCAGGTTACATGCAAGGTCAGATACACTGGGCAACTTCTGTTAGACCGGGTTGCATTACAGGCCTTTTTGTGCATGGCATTTAAAATATCTGGCCTAGTTTAAAGCATCTATTTGCATATAATGGACTAAGAAAATATGTACATAAAAATAAGATGAATTCAAATTTATTGAGAAATTAAGCTAAGATAAATCGTCATATCAATTAGTATGCTCAAGATTTAAAAAACATAAATTTGATGAATATTTATATGACTTTTTACTACTGACATAATAAACATTTCCACTAAGAGGCGCCAGAGGCCCAAGAAAAACATGACAGCTCTGCAACGGGGTCACAACCAAAGTTAAACTACTGCATATTTAAACAGCCATGCATAAAAAGTGCGTGCCTCATGTGACAGATCTTTTCCCCTTTGCCAGTGACAAGAAGCCAGTGTCTCGTTCCCTGAGCTGATACTGGACGAGCGAGCGTCTGCGGAGGCCTGAGCCTACCCCAAAGCAAACCACACACACATGGAACGGCCGGCGAAACCAACAGTACTCGGACTGAATTTGGAGCGCACAGCGAATCACGGGCTCTAATCGATTGCTTTTACACCGTCAGGATGATTGGAGGAAGAGGAATTGTGGGAGTGGAACAGGGAAGACAAGAAATTTGGACAGGTGATCAAAAAACCAAAACAAATCTGATTAACTACTGAAAAAAAGGAGGGAAGACAACAAAGTGATGGGAAACAAGAAAGGACGAATCACGCAGGTGACTTAGCTAAAAGCTCTATGGAATTTATACAGAGAGAGGAGGAAAAATGGAGAGAATAGCCTCTCGTTGGAAAATGGAAACAGGAAAACGGACAAAAAACACTAAAAAAAGAACAACAAAAAAACCCAAAACAAATGGGAAATGAACCAATAAAAAACGGAGGAGGAGTGGGGCGGATGTGGGGCCTCCTCTCTCTCCTCGGCGTCTCTACCTTTCGGGGTTGCTGATGGAATGAAGCTGGGTTTGGCGGGAGGGGGAGGGGCTTGCCCTGCCTTGGGTGCGGTACTGTTGGCATTGGCCGCCGGGGGCAGCTGGAATGAGCTGGACAGAAAGATGCCATCTGAGAGCGGGCGGGGCTTGCGCGCGGTTGGAGGAGGCGGCTGGGGCTTTGGGGCGGCCAGGAGGTCGCCATATGACTTCCGGGTGGCCGAGAGCTTAACCTGACCTGCTAAGCCTGCGTCCTCCTCCTCCTCGTCATTGTATGAGACAAACTTGGCAGTGTACAAGGTGTCGGGGGAGACGACCTGGGTTTTGAGGTAGGAGGTGTTTCTCTGAGGCGGGGTCGGAGGAGGGTTGTTGCTGCTGCTGCTGCTGTTGTTAGTGGCAGGGGTGGGTGCGGGAGGGGGGGGTTGGTAGTCCCGAGGCAGAGGAGGTCTGTACAGACCAGGCTCGTCGGGCGTCAGCAGCTTACGCTCGGCCTCCTCGTGCTGCCGACGCCGCTCCGCCTCCAGGCGGGCGTAGTATTCCTCCTCCTGTCTCCTCTAAGGGGGGGAATAGAGGGAGAGCCAGTTAGAGCTGCTTTAGACAAGCTTCTGTGTGCTCCTCTACCTGCCCACCACGTTGCTGGTGAGGTCCTAATACCTGCTGAAGTCCTAGAGCTGCTACTACTGGGATGGTACAGCAATACTGTAGTCAGCAGTTTATAGACTGAGCTCTTACTGGAAAACATCCTTGATTTGTACTTACTTAGATAGTTACAGCTCTGTCTTTCACCTGGATGCTATTGAGATTCTAACACCTGAATCGTTACAGCTGTTATTGTGATTTTTCTTACAACGTACAGCGATAGTGTAGTCTTGAAACCCTTTCTAGGTTGTTAGAGATTGGTGTTTACTAGAGAGCAGATCTACATCTTGTACTGGAAAATGTCTGTTAGTGCATTACACTATTTAAATATCATTTCAAGGTCCTAACACCTGCAGTGCTATAGCTACTTCTACCTTGATGTATCAATACAGTGACACTGTAGTCTTACTAATACTGTAGTCATACTAATATCTAACAGCCTAGATATTATTAGTTTTATCATTTACTAGAAAGCAGATCAACTAAACATTTTACAAATTTTACTTGATTATTTAGGTTCATCTACAGAGAAGGGAATTTATCACTACTTCTAAAGGCGACTGAAGTACACTACACTACTTAAATATCAGATCGTCTTCAGGACTCCAGTCTCCATTTCCTTTTGGGTCCACTAGGAGTCGCCAGAGAGGTGGGAAAGACTGAGCACAAACAAATAGGGCTGGTTCTAACTGGTGTGGGAAGACTTGAGCGAATGACGTTTAAGTCAGTCGTCTGGGTTTGGCTGGCATTTGGTGGTTTTGCAGTGGAAAGGCTGCTCTGGTCTCTGTACATGGATCCCCTGGGTTAGTATGTGGTGGGGATGTCACTGATGAAAGAATGAGGAGGGGGGCTGGGATGGCCTCCACAAACCATTGGTGGGACATTTCCAACTGCGGTCCCAAGCAAATGTTGGGTGGAATGACAATGGCTTCCCAACAAAATGTTGGGCTCTGTATAAAACCTGACAAGTGATTCACATGCTTTTTGGGGGTGTGGGGATACATCACAAACACAGGAGAGGGAGCACTGTGAAGACATGCAATTGGACATCATAACTGGGCTCTGAATTTCCAGTGGTCTGAAGATGACGCACGGACAAAATAAACACAACCGAATGGCCACACACTAGGACGATGTTCTGACTGAGCACTTGAGATGAATGATGTAAAGTCAGACCACTGGTAATTCAATGGCCCGGTGAAACATTTCATAAGCAACTGAGACTGAAACACACAGGTGCTACACAGATTTAAATTAACCTCTGACAGAACTAGCAACATTAAGATTAGGATTCTGGATTCTGGCTGAACTACCAAAGCCTGCTTTAACTGGCTCACTAAAGAAAACCTATTTCTACTCAAACAGCACTTGGTCAGCTCTCCGCAGCCCAGAGTAACGGGCATTTGTAGGAGTTTCCTGTCACAACCACTTACAGCTTCTGGCAGAATCGTCCATATGGAACTCGGTCGAAACCTTAAAAAAGGTCAATGTTAATACAAGCACAGTCGACCACTTCTGGTCTGAGGAAAATATGAAACGTAACTGATCCCTCTGGGGTTGGAATTATCTGAGGGTCTGTCCACATAAAAGTCACTAGTGCGTAGGGGTCCCTGGTGTAAACTACAATTAGTTTGGCAGATCAACTTCAATTACAGGCCAGAGATATTAACAAGTACAAATATTATGACATGGGCGTTTACGCTTTCAATGGTATGCACAGGATATAAGAAGCACAATTAAAAAGGAAGAAAAAGTCTACCTCCCATACGGAGCAGAACTAAGTGATATTTTAAAGTGCAATGGCTATCATCTGTTCCTAGAGCGAAAGTATGTAGCTTCCCACTACAAGAAGATCTGCTATCTTAGTACCTCTGTAACTTTGTCATTATGAAAAAAGTCTTTCATTCACTCTAAAATGCCTCTAAGTGAAACACACTGTTTATTACCAACATAATCCAGCATTATGTTGGAGAGCACAAGTGTTCGACATGGATAAAGGTTGTAGCGAGCCAGTGCTGACCGCTCCTGTGCTGGTCAGTCTGGTGTACCTTCTCCTCGGTCTCTCGCCTGGCCCGCTCCTCTTCTCTCCAGCGTCTCTCCTCCTCCTGCTTGGCCCGTTCCTCTGCCTCACGCTTACGGATCTCCTCTAGCTGCTGCTTCCGCCGCCGCTCCTCGTCCTGCAGCTGAGGAGGTGTACATACAACAGAGACATGAGAAACACAATGAGAAGTCCAGGGCTGCTGCCTCAGTCTCTAGCTCCATGTTGGTAGCAGGGCTAGATCTGACACTCTTAAACCTGCTGATTGGTACTGTTATTGAATCAAGTAAGCAAGCTTACCCTATCAGAGGCATCTTAGATGATATTAATAGGGTGATTGTAATTTCTAGCAACATAGGGAAAATTTGAGGGTCTGAATTAGGGTGGGTAACATGACAATAGCCCTATGGATGGAATTGGATTTACACAGGTTCCTGGGGTTACTTCTTTTCATTAAAGATTTCTTTTTTAAGAGGTGCTGCTCTGATTTTATTTCTGTCTGGATCAGCAACATCTGTGTTTTTCTCTTTCCTCACAAATTAATAATTTTAGTCCTGTCTGAGACTCATTTCTGTCCAGGCAGAGGTCGCCTTTCATTGGGGGAAAAAAAAAAAAAAAAAGTAACTCAGAAGAAACCAGCTTGTCCTGTGGTAATTTTATTGCTGTACGGATGTGAGACTTTGAAAAGAACTGTTTTGCAGACACCTCCCTGATAAACTAATCCAATCCGAATAGGGCTAATGCAATCGTGATACATTGTATGACAAAACGTTTTTCTGACTATAGATATGGCAAAAATATCACATCACGATACATAGACATTTTCACAATACACTTTGCATATCACGACTTTGGCGCATTGCACTAGTAGGGTAATAGGATATCGGTACGTCTATAACACTGAGCTGCTAGCATCATTAAAATACTGATTTAGACCACTTACAGAAAGTTAAGTGTAAACAACAATCAGTACATAGTAATTGCAAGAACTGCATAATAACAAGATTTTTTTATTTTGCTGGTTAATTTTGTCCGTTCAAAGTTATTTGCAAACCTTAGACTAAATAGTGTGATGCATATTGCGTATTATGAAAATACCTTAAAATATTATGATTTCACATTTTTGCCATATCACCAACCCCTTGGTCTGAAACTGTTTTGTTCTTTTGCCTTAGTGAAGAATTAACTACATGCCTATTAAACAGGCAAATATGTTCCTGTCTACAAGATGAAAAACTTGATAGGCACGCATACCTTATTTGACTAGACTATTACACTAACATACGAATACTGTGGTTTGGTGTGGATGGGAAAAGCCCACTGCAGTCTGAGACCCATGCCAAACCCTCTGGCTACCCAATGCTTGGCTTCAACTGAATAGCTTAATGTGATATGATGACTCTATACACCATCTGTATTGTGAAAAAGGATTCTTGAGCACTTTAGGGTGGTCTTAGCCACTACTAGGACCCTGTGGCACAGCATTCTGCATTACATCCAGGCACACAGGCAACAGCCACTCATGCAGATGGACACTGGCATGCGACCAAACCTAAAAAAATGAGCCATGAGACTCCATCATAACAGTACAAACATATGACCCAAAAATAACACACTGCGTCCAAAACAGCAACAAAATAAAAAGAAACCACACAAAACATTTTCCCATAGTTATAACAGACATGGACATAATGCAATACAGCTGCATACCAATATTAAGGAAGCTGAAGGGAAGAGAACACAGCACAGAGGATGAAAGGCAATGGAGCACAGCAGCATGGACACACAGCCTGATGATGATGAGCGGAGTGGGACAGAACAGCTGACCGCTGTGGCCTGATCATGCGACCAGGGCCTTGCAGCAAGAGAGAGGAGGCCAGAAGAACATGCACAAAACCAGCCGTCCCTTCTCACTTTCCCCACAATGAAACGACAGCTTCAGAAATCGACGGAGCTTTCTGCGGGTCCAGGAGCCTATCTCCAATTTTGTTCCTAGCATTTAATTTAGGGCAGAGGTCTTCAAATCCAGACACTGAATCTAGTCTCTAGTCCTAGATGACTGGTAGGTTATGACACTAGGTGGCCAGTTACATCAACAGTTCACTTAACTACCAGTGAATACTAAGGACCAGGAACTAAATTTATGGTCCGGATTTGAAGATGACCAATGTAGCATTTTAACAATAAGATTATACACTTTTTCCAGACACACCTACCTTATTAGTACACCTAGTGTGCAGTTAAGAGACTATAGCTAATCTTTTTCTAAGCACAATTTGTGTTTGTCATCCTCTAGCCTTCCATCACAAGACCACTGGTGGCTGGATATTTTTAGTTGGCAGACTATTCTCAATCCAGCACTTCATGCTAGTGTCACTTCTTTGCTGAGAATGGGCAACCACATAAGCAATATTTGGTCAGCAGTGGTCCTATGGTGGTCTCTTTCCATTGATGGATGGTCTAGCGATAAATGCAGCAATAAATGCAGCAATAAATGGGCTACAGTCTGTAACTGTAAACCGACAAAGTGCACCTATATGGTAGGTGTTTGTGACAAAATGGCCAACGAATGTTGGTACAAACTGGCACATTCATGTCTGTAGGGTTAAGTTAAATATACGCCCCCTTATATTTTGGACCACTGTCTTGGCCCCTGTTAACGGCATCATTATCAGTTTATTCTTAGCCATTGTTCCAAAGCAGCACTTTTCGAGTGAAGAAGGGAACGACAACAATGAACATCCCAGGATGGATTCCCCACGACCAGATGGGGGGGAAAGAATGAGCAAGAGTAGACACAGGTGGAGTCGAAAAAACAGGAAGAGAGCATAAACAGCATAAAGAACGTACCAAGTCTAGCACAGAGATTGCTGGGACAGCAGTCTGCTGCAAGGGGAAAAAAGAAACCATCAAGAACAGCGGAGGAAGAGAAGTAGAGGGAGGAGAGAGAGACCCAAGAAAGAAATAAGAAATTAACAGAAAAGAGTTGGGGGAAGAGAAGATAAAAGTGAAAACGCTGGCGCAGTGGGCTGGGACGCAGCATTGTGCTGCCAGCAGCATTCCTGGGCAGTATGGGATTGATTAGCGCCAGCGGCCCACTTCCCCTCCGCAAACACATGCATGGAACTGGAGAAAGGCTGGCTCACAGGAGAGCCGGCGAGGAATTTCCCCATAATTCCACCACCCCCCGCTCAGCTCAGGCAATATTTTCCCTTCAAACAAGCACGGGAGCTGACCCTCCACTCCCAGCGAGTGGCCTGCCAGCTTTTCAACACTATAAAAGGTAAAAGGTAAGTTCCTGCTGTCGGCTACAGTAGCCTCTCGGTAGGAGACATGCTGCTAAGTGCTTTCTTGCATGTCGGCAGCTACAGTGAGGATATGCTATAGAGGGTTGAGAGAGTGTTTTTAATAACGGCACTTAACTAATTTATCCATAAACTTTGTAGGCTCACTGGAACGCATTCCAGAAAACATGTAAACCAGCTTTCAAGAAATCAGGAACCCCTGACTAAGAGTGTTTACCTGTCTGGAGAGTAGAACCCTAAATTTAACTTCACATTAGTTATGCTAATTAGTACAATAATTAGTAGGGCACAACCAATATATCGTTTAAGGGGAATTCCACTTATTTTTCAAGATTCTTCTTTGAGATGTTAAAGTCATTCAGAGTGGTTTGATGTGAAATGGTTCACTGTAGAGAAACTTGTAACAACTCTGACTTCTTTACAGATTCTTTACAGCGGTGGTGACTGGAACCAGGGGTTGTGATGTTTACAACACAAATATAGTCTTTTTATTTACTATTCAAAATGACTTGGATGTGTCTTCTAGTTTTTGTATATATTTTGTAGAACATTTTAGGCCAGAAACTGTTCTCAATCTATTGTAAAACAATGTCTCGGGCACTGTATTCATAAACATTTCATTTAATCATTTTCTGTAAGGGAGCTTCCGATCACCACCACCGTGAACAACTCTGACCCGTTACGTTTCTCTACAACAGAGCCTTTCGCATCAAAGCACTCTGAATTACTCTGTTTACATTTAAACATTTAATTAACTAAAATTTTGTAAAAATCTATGGAATTCCCCATTCAGGCTCCAAATTTTTTTCAATACTGATTCTACATTATCTATTTCAAATGAAGACAATTCGCAACAAAGTGCTGATATTTGACAGTTCACAGCTGACAACTGAATCATATCAGTCAGTGAAGTACTGCTTAACTGAAGCTATTGCTGTGTGTGTAATTTCTGACCAATTGTGTCAACCAATGTTTTAAAATATTGAACGTCAAAGCTCTTATAAATAAGTTATGGTGACAATTTTTTCTTATCGCTCAAGACTTAAAAATTTGCATGATTTGACAGGTCAAGGGTGAATGATATGCCTGGTTAGTAGCCATGAGTCATAGCGCATTGACAAAATAATTTAAGTTGAAGTGAACGAGCTATAACAGGTTAGATTCTGCATGGTAAACTTGTGCTTTAGGTCTAAATGATCTCAGATGAGTCAACGATAACATCAGACCCAAAACGTCATGAGATGTGCTGACTTGTACGTGTTAGGTTGAGATGGATCAAGCACTGGCATCGAGGTCGGTGCTTGGCATCCTGAAACCCTGCCCCTCCCCGTCACTAGTGCAGCAGGTATCAGCAGCTCAGCATGGCAAAGCAATGACATAAGCATGTTGCAGGTGCACATTGCAAAACATTCATTCTATCAGTTGAATGCAAAGCTCCACTAGAAGAATTCTGGGGCCCGTTTCCTAGCTGAGATGGTGGTAACCTGACTTCCACTGGCCTGGACTGAATTAGGTGCTATGTTACACAGACATAAAAGGAGAAATTCATGTAAGGAGAAAAACCTGCAAGCTCAACATACTGCTCTATAAAAAGGGATAATGGACAAAATCCAGTCAGGTATTTTTGCAAGTCTATGTGAGATTACTTAACAACTGTACATTGTTTTGAGACTAGTAAGACAAGATTTAGGCATGAAGTTTGCACAGTGCTAGTCTCACAGTGCTAGCCTCACAGCTTTAGTGCAAAACTAAAGAAGCAAACTTCAGTCTTGTCTAAACGAAATTCTAGTTTTGTCTCTAACTGATGCATGTCTACTTTACTGTGGCTCACCCGTGCTCTCTTCTCTGCCTCCAGCCTCTGCATGATCAGCATGGTGTCCACATCCTCGTCATCTTCCTCCTCCTCGTCTTCCTCGCTCTGCTTAGACTCCTGCAGCCTCTTCTGGAACTGCCATTCCAGCATGAGCTTGCGCAGGCGGTCGCTCTCCTCAGCCGTGCGCTCCGTCTTGGCCTGCAGCTCCTGGATCTCTTTGTCCAGCAGGTCCACGATGTGCATCTGTTGCTGCTTCTCCAACTTCTCGCGGGCGTCCCTCTTCCAGGGGTCAGGTGAGAGGCTATCGCTGGCCGACAGCTCCTCCTTGCTGATGGTAATGTACTGCAGGTCGCGCCGCTCAATGGTACGTGGCTGCTGTTGGGGCTGTAGGTCCCGGATCACTGTATCCTGGGGCTGTGGAGGGGGAGGAGGGGCACGGGGCAGAGTGGACAGCTTCTCCGGCCTGGGCGGCTGGGGCTGGGGTGGCTGCTGGGGCTGGGGCTGGGGCATGTAGGGCTGTGGGAGCTGCATGGTCACTGGTGGTTGAGGAGGGGGCATCGGCTGGTGCTGGGGTGCTGGGGGCAGAGTGGGGCCATGCTGGTTGTTATGGAGGGCAGGGGGTGGGACCATGGGGTTACGGATCTGCCCCAGCTTCCTCTCCTGTTCCCTCCTCTTCCTTTCTCTCTCTTCCTCCAGCCGCGCCTTCTCCTTCTCATACCAGCGCTGCTGCTCCTCACGCTTCTTGCGGTCAGCCATGGACTGCTGCTGCGACATGGAAGG
>JAILXH010144764.1:25626-36053 GCA_023558415.1 Piaractus mesopotamicus
TAAATTATGAATTACCTGCTGTATATATTTGTAACATTTGTGGATACAATGACTTTTTGAAAAGAAAAAAAAACCTTCAACTGATGCTGAATAATATGAAAAAACATATCGTGAAGATTTTTCAACACATCCCCAACAGGACTAACCAAATTCCACAATCAGAAGCAGGGGAATTATGCTCTTAGGCCCCTCTGATCTGCAACACCTGTAGCGGCTCCTGATGAAGCCTGTTCCACACCACACACCAAACACCAATACCAGCACCAGCTCCACACACACAAGGCCTGCCAGCACCAGCAGCTGCTCTAAGCAATTGGAGGTGGAGACGCACCCTGAACTTTTTTCTTACAAAACAAATGAGGTAAATTCAGGACATAGTTTCCATCTGGAGATGCTCCAAAAGCGCCTGCGGAACTCCGAGTTCAGTCTGACTGGTTAGTCAACAAGTCGCTGCCTGGAGGCTCAGTGCTAGAGCTGCTTTTAGTGAGAAACTGTTTACTAGGGATGTATGATGAACAACGATATTGGAATCATATTCATATCAGAAGATAACTGCTTAAAAAATATTGATGTTTAGACGACTGAAATTTCAAGCCAATATTTGATGATTTATCTATACTCTGTAGTCTGAAAGGGCAGAACATTCAGGCAACACTTGGCTACTGTATTAACTGCACAATTTTGCTCATTTTACTGCTTTTGTAACCCTACAGAGTTAAATGTTAAATTTTGTTGCAAAGCTAATGCAACATCTACATTTTACATGCAGATATGTATAAGACCAATATCAGATATTGGCACCACAATTCCCATAAAAACAAGTTATTGCAAAGGAAAAGGCATTGATAAAGCTGAGAGAACAGTTTAATATCTATCAATGACTGAAACAGGTTAAGCGCAAAGCGGCACACTGCGCGTAACAAAATCTGCCTGGGAAATGCATGCAATGTCTCAATAATAATGACTACAGCACTGCCCACCCACAGCACTCAGCGTTACTGAAATATATATGCACCACCACAACACACTTCACTTACAGACTTCATATGAGCACCACTGGTCTAAACAGCCATCACTTAACCACAAATATAAAAGTTATTCGCAAATATATGGTGTGGGGTCAACGTCCAAGCCTGGAACTCGCACCACAATTGAACACACGCACAGAAGTTAGATGCCTATGGTAGCTTCGTGGCTGGGCATCTGGGAAAGTGAGGCCGCAGAAAATTTACTACAATCCATTTAACAGCCTAAAAAGCTTCAGTGCACCACATTGGTCTAGAATTAAATTCCATTAAAGAATGGAACAGCCGCATGCATAAACAGAACTGAACACAATAACTTCCCTGTTGGTCGGCAATATTTAAGACCCACAATAACTATCAGTGGAAATACAATGAGCACACATTACGCTGTTAGTGACTGCTTTACAACGAATCTGACATGCAAAAACAACTGCCAAATAATCATACCAAGAAAGTAAACAGCACGTGATAGAAGTTAGTAAAGTAACAGAACCTACCACTTTGTCTTGACAAAGAATCAAATAGAGGTTCAACAGCCAAAAATACAGGTAATCAAAGGCTGTGATACAACTGTGTTAGTGTCATTACTGGCTCCACCTAAAAAGGGAGCAAGGAGTGGTTGGGGATTTCTAGAAGTCCCAATGGAGCGGCCAGCACCCCCTGAGATGCCTTAACACAATGACACCAACACATCCAGGAGAGCCAAAACTCCCTCCAACATCCTGTTACTCAGAACACAGTAAGGTCTACAGCAAAACAACAGGCAGGAATCTGAGCCTCAGTTCAAAATAAAACAAATACGCCTAGCCCCAACACTGAGACATCATGGTAAATGAACTAAGAATTCAGGCTTAAAGATCACAGATAAAAAAAAACTCATGAGCAGGGGAAAAAGGTTACGAAGACTAAGTTCAGAAATCAATGCCACAAGTCGTGCAAAAATTGCTGTTCAAAAGCTACTAAAAAAAGAAAACAGAATAAGTGAAAATGAAAACCTGACGCTCTTGAAATGTGACTTTCATGTTTCGGTGAGATCATCTTAGATCTGACTGGCCCATGAAAAAGCAATACCATGGTATCACGGTAATTACAATGATCTACGCCCTTTTTAGCATGCAATGTATTTTTGGTCATTTTTATAGATAACAGTGTATCATTCAATGTCAGAAACCACATAAACAAGTCTATGGCTATGTTTAGAGTGCAGGTAAAAGTGGCCAAAATCAGATTTTTTTTTTTTTCCTCGTCATCTGAACAGATCATAGTCCAGCATTGATCTGGCATGCACAGAAAACACTGATCCACCAAACAAATCCAGCTGCTGAATGAACCAATAATGAATTTCTGTACTTTTTTTTTTTACTTGTAGAAGCTGATCAAACACAGAAAAGAAGCTCAGTTTCTTTAGTTTACCTGCAGTGAAAAAGAATGCGAGCAAAATGAATCAAACTCAATGAGAAAAATGACTATATTTGCTGGATAAAGAGAATTGTATGTGCTGTTTGATGCTCCTCTGACTCTGATTGTTTTTTTTTCCCCCCAAAATATCATTGAAGCAAATATGATACTGACTAGCTTTTAGTTTGCTTTCTCATTCCTTATTTGTTTACACTGCCTATGATCATCTCACTTATCCTTCAAAATAAACTAATTTAACACATATGAAGAAAAGAATGAACGCCACTGTTACATGCAGTGTGAATGTAGCATATTTCAGAATACTTAAAACTCGCTGCAGTTTGAGGTAAGTGCGTGATGATTAAGGCCTGCAGTTTGCATAATACTACTTGGCGACATATAAGCTTCTATTAGCTATTTGCTACAGTCTCACCATTGCTTGGTGCAAAATTTAAAAAGACATCAAACGTGTTATATTTGGGTAAAGGAAGAAAAATTGTATACATTAGATTTTCTTCAGTTTGCTGGCAGGTAGACACCTGCTCTCCATCTTAGAGAAACACACGGTAGCAGGTTCACCACAAGAGCCTATTTCTTCACATTAAAGAGAAAAGCCACAGCGTGAGAACAGAGTAGCTCTCAGCTCGAGGCACTTTGGCACGTGGGATACGAAGGCCCAGAATGCATCTCTCTGCTGCTGCCTCCTCCAGGCAAGCCCCCAGAACATCTACACTGAGGAAGACAGCAAAACCTCACAAACCCACAAAACGGGGGGGACGGACGGACTATTAAAGTCGTTAATAAAAGTCAGATGCACGTTAACAAGAAAAGTGCTTCTGTTTTTAAATGGAGCATAAGCTGAGGGTCAGACTGAACAGGAGGTTCACTGCTATTGGCCAAGAGGATGAAGTACAAATATTACATCTTGATTTAGAACCAGCCCCACCTGATCTTTGGCAAATACCTTTCTATATAAGCTACAGATCTCAGCAGAAGACCACCACACTAGGAGAAACACTTCTTAAAGTCAGTGCCCCATGAAAGCTCCTGAAATTTTCACATCAGTTTCCTGTGAAGCTGCTAATATACCTTTTCTCTCAGCTTACTGAGTCC
The DNA here is from genome assembly GCA_023558415.1 of Piaractus mesopotamicus. NCBI lineage: Eukaryota > Metazoa > Chordata > Actinopteri > Characiformes > Serrasalmidae > Piaractus > Piaractus mesopotamicus. The sequence goes on from JAILXH010144764.1 coordinate 29,163, forward strand.
TATCTACATCTCTCTATAGTCAAGTTGAGAAATCACCAGAGTATCTATGACATTATGTACCTATGATACTTGAGCTACAGGAGGATGGAGCCTTACAGATGGCTGCAGTAGGGAAACACTGCAGCAAATCCAGCATTTACGAACCAAATGTAGAGGACACATTTTTACCTCCTTAATAAGATACTTCTCTAGTTTTTCCATGAAAGATAGTTCAAGTAGTGGAGCAGTTTTCATTTTCAGAGATGAGCAAGCTTGACAAGAGCTCCAAGCAGTTCTTTGAGAATTACCTGCACGACTACAAGGGTCAGGATCTCATGACAAGCTACCCAATGAGGTCAGCTAACGCTAACTGTTTATCATGTATACTTTACTGATTCTTCAAGGTAAATTCATTGCTTTGCCTGACTATACTCAAGTCTGGGAGCAGCACAGTGTTGACCGCAAGAGCAGTGCTACCTGGGACAGTGGGGGGTTAAGTGTCCTGCCAAAGGGCTAACAAGGAATAGCCAGTCAGTCTTGGGATTTGAACCTGCAACCTCCCGAATGCTGGCTCACCTCTCTAATTTGCACTATTTACCGTGTCCATGTTGCTGTGTATGATGTCTAATGTTGTAAATGGCCAAGCTATAGTCAGAGCTAGGTGCTACAGATCAGTGAGGAAGAGAGAGGAGCACTGCCAGCTTTAGCTTTAGTAGAAGCTCATGAAATGTGGATGTTCCTTGAAGTTCCTTAGCCATACAAAGGTAGTCTAACACTAACTGTTGAAGCCGAGGGCTGCTAAGGTTGCTCCTTTCTAAACATGAATAGTGCTCCATCACATAAACAGTGTCTTATGTGGGGGAAAAATACCTTTATGAGGAAGTAAACTCCGCCGTGAGTATGCTGTATTCTCATTCGCAAACACTGCCACTGCATACTTTTGTTTTTCCTACTATGACGACTTCTACTTCCACTTAGGCCTCTGTGTGCTTCTACTAATTGTTTATCCCAAATATCATGTAACTATGTACCATGCATCAAGATTTTGGTCCTACTCCTAATCTTTAGCTACAGCAAACACAGCAGTGTATTGAGTAGGAAAAAGACTGGGGTACAATGAGCAGATGCTGTGAGTAAGTTTATTTTCCCTGATTATCAACTCATCAGCTGAACAGCAGGTATTGCAGGAGATGAAGCAAAACCGCACCTAGTTCACAGATTTTTGTGCATGCGTGAAATTTCACACCTATGATTACTGACAGACCGCCAGGAGCTGCAAATGTGCAGCATAAAGGAGACAATTACAGAGTGCACAAAGCTAATGCACGCTGTGGCAAGTCTGTCTGTGTATGTGTGTGTGCGGATGCACTTAAACACCTACAAATACAGTCTTTAACCAGCAAAATGGGAAGTGCTGCCCAAATAGCACACTGAAGTGAGCTTTCAAGATTCAAGACACTTTATTAGCATCAGTGACAGCCCTTGAGGGCTAATTTACACTTTTTTTTCCTTAAGCAAATACGCAAATGTTTCAGTAGGTCAGCACTGCTGGTCAGCAAACAGTGTATGGGGAGCCAGAGTCTGTGTTTTAATTAAAGACTGGCTACATAACCATATGGTTGAGTTCAGTCCTCAGTTGCTGGAGCCGGACACATCCACAGGGCTCAGTGAAGTCTGCTCATTAGTCATCAGCAACACAAACATCTCATGGCCAGAGCACATATCACACCTACCTGCTGCGGCCTGACATGGCCATACAGCCAGCCAGATCGCCATGCAGGGAAGTCTAGACGCCTGGAAAAAACACCTCAGGTTTTCAAACATGTACAACAAACAGGCCAGTTTTAACATTACATCCAGCAACCAAACAGAATCCAGAGCCATCAAGACCCCACCCTGACACTTCCTGTCTGCGGAAGAGCTCTGCAACCTGCCTCAGCAAATACAGGAAGCTGGAATTTGAAGCTGACGTTGGCTCCTGCTCCACCAGTGTGCAACTTCGCAGCTCCATCCTCACTGAGGCCCTATTCGCCCTCTGTATAGACACAGCCCCTCGTGTCACATGCTTCTGACTTCCTGTTAGGGATTCATAGTGCTGTGGAGAACTGTGAATTAAGTCTGGGCTCCTAAGGGACCTATACCATTCAGCCGAGATGGTTAAATGTGCTGTGCCTGCCAGCAGTGTGAGCTGAAGCAGTTTGTATGACCCCTGGTCTAAGAGGCCCAAGTGAGCGCTCACTGAGGGGACCTGTTCCTGTTCTACAGCTTGGAGATAACTAAAAAAAATGATCAAAATTTCTTGTTACAAAATCAGGACAATCAATTACATCATCACTAGGGCTTATGAGCTTTCCCATTCATATTTTAACCAGTGACTGGCCTCTTCATTTTCTTCTTTTTTTTCACCAAATACAATGTAAATATACCCTCTAAGGTACAGTAATGGTCTTAAGGCTCAATTATATTTCCTAACTAAAGGTCCTGAAGATGTGCCCTTGAGAGTACCACCCCAGTGTAAGTTTAGTACCCTTATTCTGAGAGTGTACATCTGGTGTGTTCTCATCACATCATAACATATACGCACATGTGTGAATGAGGGGCGGTATGCAGCAAGAAGTTTAACATCTGAGAGGGGCCCTCAAAAGAAGGTGATGTAGGTGAATCCGACTCATGGTAGCACACCACCGCTTTAGTGTTAGGCACCACTCCTAACTCTACACCCCCCAACTCAAATTACACCACTCTCGTGTAATGTAATTTGAAACGCCATTATGGAAACTCATTCCACAATGATAAAAATATGATTAAATTTGCAGCCCTAATAATCACCCATCTGTTTAGGGCAAGCTGATTAAAATTAAGTCAGGCCTATTTGGTCCACTAGGAGTTTTCTTTCCCACCATGTACAATTATCAACTGTAAAGCACCGTGCCTGATGTGATTGCACTGGCTCATTCTATTTTTCACAGTTTTGCATTGATACTTTGCACCCTTGCATCAATATTTATTCATCTATGTATTCATATTTTCTACATACCCCACTGTAGTAGTTCAATCAATGTGGATGAAGTACCTACGTAAAGGCTATAGATGGCAGCAGCTACAAAAGGTCAATAAATCTCAAAAACTTTTATAGTTTCTACACCCAACCGAACTATTATGATGCATTGTGATGTCTCACATGGGGACACAAGTATCATATTGTGAGGTTACTGGCAGAGACCAGCACCATCACTGAATAAATTCATCTTGCAGCTAATGGCCAGATATACTTCAATGAAATACTCACATAGCAAAAAGAAGAATGCTCTTTGATACAGTTCTCTGACCGGGTGCCAGCAAGTCTAATGGAAGCCCATCTCACTATCTGTTGAAGGAGTGTTTCAGCTCCAGCTAGATCATGAAGTGAGGACAGACAGACTGCTGGGGCTGTTTCTTTGTCCTACTAAGGCCGGGTGCAAAATGTCATTGCCAGAAGAAGAGGCTTTCAGTAATGAGCTGCTTGCAGCCAGAGGCACTCATCACGTCTAAGAGGCTTTAATGACCTAAAGGCTGCTGGCTGCTGGCTTGAGTTAACAGAGACCAAACAGTGTCTGCTTGACTTCATACTCCACTGACTGTGGGGTGGGGACAGCTGAGCATGTGACTTTCCTTTACACCAAGTCTGCTATTCTCTGCCTCTGCCTCCATATAGGGATGATGATGATAACTCCAACCACAGAGGTGTGGGGGAAAGAATGACCATGCTTACCTCTCTTTCAAAATGCCTTAGGAGTGTAGCTCGAAAAAAATGCTTCTTTAGTTCTGCTCTAGACCAATTAGGTGCTTACTGCCGTAGTAAGATATGCAGATAGTTATGTATAAAAATGGACAAAAGTACATTGCATAGCTAAAAACAGCAGCAGCAACAATCCCGAAGTCTGAGTTTGTACACGTCTATTTTTGAGACATAACAGTATGAAACCACTTTGCTCGGAAGCTATTTGGGATCACATAACTTAAGGCAGTACAAGACGTACAACAAGCAGTAAAAGAACAAAGCACTGTGATTTTAGTACAGTGCAACTTTTAACTCGGTCATGAACTACAACTCTTATTACAATTCCCTGCAGCCCTTTTTTGGCATGCAGAGTCAAATATGGAACAAACACAATGTCAGACATTTGACAGTCTTGACAAATGCAAGCTGACAGTTTGAAACTACTCTATTTGGACAATTGAAAGGGCTGTCAGGTCTGATTTTGCTTTAGGACCAAAGTGAACTGGCTCTTCTGAGGTGCTGCACTCACAGCTGTCAAAAGATCCCATCTTCAGCTAACACCAAAAAGTACAAAACAGGGGAAAAAAAAACAAAAAAACAAAACAAAAAGAGCCCAGTGTCCAAATTGGAATACAGAAACAAGTGTGAACTCCACAGTCCCTTAATGACGGATGCCTCCACAGTAATAACTAGATTGTCTATGAAAAATTTTAAAGAAAAAACTAACTTTACCTCATGTTCCTCTTACCCCAAACACAGCCAGTCAAGATGTGTTTGATGTTCAGAATTTGATTGTTTGGTTTTACACTAGAGCTCCAAGGCTAATATAACAGAAGACTTCTTTCAGCTAATTTGTACTTAATTCCACTACTTCTAGCAACAAAAGCCTCATAGCTTCAATACTAACTAAGGAAAAACCTCATACATCAAACGAGTACATTGCTTTAATGAGATGGATGATGCGTGGCTAATCCCAGATGTTTGGCTGCATTTCCCTGGCAGCGCACAACTAAAAGAAACTTTCACTTTGGTGCATCACGAAGCTATGTTCACCAAGCATGTGGAGGTTCATAATTACAATCCAGTAATGCTCCTTCAGTCAACAAACTCAAAGCCAGGGGACACAATAAAGTCAGTTGAGGCCTTTCTCTGGACTCTCCTCCTTCTCACAGTGTTCAGGAAGTCCAAGCATTTGCTATGAAGCCATATCCTCCCATTGTTAGTCCATTACACACGAGAGGACAGGAGATCGAGAAGCCTACAGAGAGGGAAGTCAAGGCACTATTGTGCTCCACGCTGGACAAACAAACAAGCAAAACCAAAAGTTGCACTGGCCTAGGACAGGCAGCTGGATGGACAAAGTGATAACGTGAAGGGAAGAAAAAAAGATCTCAGAGTAGGAGTTCTGGCAGAGTGGCTGAAACGTGGGACAAGACCACACACACTTCCCCAGGCTTCTGAGAGGAGTGTGAGGTCTCAGGATTTCCCTCTTCTTTTGTGCCTGTTCAACATTGTCCCACTGGAGCCGTTATCTCACTCTAGCACATGCAGACACACCTGCAGCTCAACAGCCTGAGCCCCTGAGGCCATGGCTGTTCCTGCTAATACGTATTATTAGATAGCTACACAGCTAGATAGATCGCTAGACAGGCATACAGATAAGGGAAAAGATAGTAGTGAAATAACAATACAATGCATTGTATTGTAGCATTGTATCATGGCTAGTATGTTAGCTTGTGGCTAGTGTGTTAGCAGTTTCTATACTTTGCAGGAGACTTGATTTGAGTTTTTCAAAGAAATCCACAGAGCTACTTTTCCCACACCTGTAAAGTTCCGTCTTGGACATTGGTAGCATTTACTCCTTCCTATTGTCCAAGTAATCCCAAACACATTCAATGAGCTTCTTTCTTTCATACACTTTCTTCTGTTTTGTCTATTTTCTTTTCTCAGTTTCTTTTCTCTGATTTTGCACAGTATTGTAGATATTAATCCTTTTTTCAAAAAAATGGATGTCAGATAGGATTTCTGGGATAATGTCACATTTGGTTCCTTGAAGATTTTGTTCAATTAAGTGGTTCCAAATGAGTTTTTAAATTGAACAGTTCTTTAGGGAACCAAAAGTTTTTTATCTATGGCATCACTCCAGAGAACACTTTATTTTTAAGAGCATAGACAGACAAACTACAAATTGAGCAGGAAATTGTAGATTACTGCACTACAGTAAAGTGAACACTCAAGGTGGAAACGCATGCATGCTCCGTGCCACAAAAAACACTCAATCATTAATCCTGCGTCCCTGACTATAAGATAACAAATGCATGATTAGTCTGACCAAGAACTCATACACAAAAATTCTCCCTCAAAATCAGACAACAGTGTTAAAACAAAAGAGCCTGAATATTTAGGAGCAGAAACCTTGAGCAACAATGCACCAACCACCTGGAGAGGAAAAGTCGCCAACTATTCTAATTGTGAGGTAAACTCATGCCAGACACATGGAATGAATAGGCGTCTGTGCTCCCAGTTCCCCCTCAGTCCACCGGCTCCCAAACATCTGCCAGAGTTTCCTTATACATTCACACTCAAAACACACACACACACCCACGTGCCAACCCAAGCAGTGCCTCACCGACTGGTCTTTCCTCCCGACCACAGAGAACCACATGGTGCTGCTTTCCTGGAAGAACCGGAGAAGTTAAAAGGACCTTGGCGCTGGACAAGCTGGTCCAAAGCAGTAGATAAGTTCCCAGGTGTAGACAAATAAAGGCAGAGAAAGTACAGTGTGGGTGCTACGTGCTAAAGCACCATTTGGTAGAGAGCACAGAGAGCAGCACCCTGTGTAGGAAATGCCATATCCAGACTGTTGCGTAACGGCTCTGGACGAAAGAAGCCCTTGTGGCTCGGCCACAGTTTGAGTGAACTTTTAGAGCTTCTCCCGGCTGCATGTGCCACACACACCGGGGCAAAAACCTATCACTGCTCTCCTCTCCACCTCTCCGGATCCTCCTCTCCAGATCCTACTCTCCACTCCCTCCCTCCTTCGCTCGCTCCGGCTGCCTCCGCCGCCCCCTCTCCCCCCTCTTCTTTCCTCCTCTCCTTCCTCCCTCCAATCCCTCCCTCTCTCTGCCACCTTCTTTTTGAGTACACACACA